>JAYJMB010013405.1:4107-46771 GCA_036873735.1 Pouteria campechiana
TCACCTTTAGGACCTCACCATTTCACCAATATCACTGAGGAAGAATTCACTTTCTTCCATTAGGCTAACCTAAAAGCTCCTTCCCTGAACTTCTCAACTCTGACCTTTCCTAGTCCATTTGGGTTCAAAACAAGTTCCCTAAACTAAAGGAAGACCAAGACCCTTCCTCCCAACCTTAGCCAAAATCCATACCCAAACCACAAACAACACTCAAACCTAAAACCACATCAAAACTCAAAACCACTAGAGTTAGAGCCCCACCCAAACCAAAATCCAAACTTCCTCTTAGACTAAACACCAAGCCTATCCCTCCAATCATAAACCCATCACCATGACCTATGTAGAATTTCAAGATAGATGCACTTCTAACTTTTGAGACTTGTTGCATTTGAGGAAAAACAATTTAAAGGAGAGAAGAAGTAGAAACTAAACTTTTGAAAAAAAAAATTGAAAGTGGACCAATCATAGCATATTGGGTTGCAATAAATCAAAGTTCCTTATGCTTATTGTATAGGTTACTTAGGAGGAGTTTACATTAGTTCCTTAGCACTATTTTATTAGTGCAAGTCATCAAGTTTTTTCATCATCAAAAAGGGGATATTGTTGATCCAAAGGGCTTGGTTTTGATGATCTACAAAACTTGTTTATAACTTGAATTTAGATAATGATGTTTTATTAAGATATTGTAAATTAGAAGAATAAAAGAAGGGAAGAAAAGATGCATTTCATGCTTTAAACAGATAGCACACAATTTGATACATTTTGGAACTAACTTCAAACAAAGCCTTGTTGACAACTATTATAGTAACTTTCAAATTGAGACTTTGGTCAAAATTGTTAACTTCGGACAGAGATTTTAGACCAAAAGCTATAGCTACTACTACAATAATCTACCACAATGATTGCTACAATAATTTTTGAGCATGTAGTTCAATCCAAAAATTAACTTCAAACACTATATTTGCTATTTCTACAAAGATTTGCTACAATAAAAAATTACCATTTTAAACATTCAAAAATCTAAGTGGCATTATAACAGCTATATTCAAATGGCTTTTTTACAAATGGTCCTAAGGGTCTTTGAAATGTATAGATAGAATATTGAAGAGAAACATGGTGCTTGAGGGCTCTAACTGCTAAACAAGAATCAAACATAAGTAACCTATTCAAGTTTCACAAGAGTTTTCGATCCAAGGTGCTACTAAGATCAAAGAGTTTCAAGACCACATCAATACCACTTCAAGGGAGTTTGAATTCACTATAAAGTACTTATTATTTTATCATTTGTATTTGTGCTTTAACTATATGTACCCATTAACCTAAATTAGAGGCATTTCATTATCACCTTTGTAGGAGTTACTGGTTAGCTCGTAAAACCAGTGGGGAGTTGCTAGTTAGCTCTTGAGGAACCAGATTGCATGAGTTGGTAGTGAGCTTGGAAAAACCATCATTGTATGAGTTGTTAGTGAGCTTATGAAAGCTGTTTGGTGAGCTCATAAAACTAGTATATGAGTTCTTGGTTAGCTCGGAAAACCAAGTATGATTCCCCAGGGTATAATGGAACCCAAGTTTGGGAAAACCTTGGAGAGTAGAGTAGGTGCCAAGGGAGCCTGCACCACTATAATCCTTGTGTAATTATTATTTATGTACTTGTGCATTTCCATTGTATTTTATTTTCTGTACTTGCATATCAGTTTGTTTTTCTTACACCATTTAGATTTTAGCTTTATCATACACCCAGCATTTTGGGGCCAACACTAACTATCAAGCTAACCCAGAATCTTTGTCACTTCCATTCCCCTAACTCCCAGATCCAACATACCAAGCCAAAATCTAGATCATACCTGTCACTATATTTGGACCATTTCTAGAAAAAGAACCCCCAAAAGTTATCCCTCTTTCACATTCTTCTAACCTTCCCAGCTCACCCTCATAGCATTCCCACAAAATAACCATCTCCAAGAAACCTAGGACTCCCAAAACATACCCTAACCTACCTTTTAACCTTCCCCTTAATCAATAGCCAACCCCACAATTTTTCCACTCACCTATAAAAAAAGGGCTAAAACCAAAAAATAATAAGCTGCTAATACTTACAATTTTCCATTGTATTTTCTGTTGATACTTGTAAGTTCTGTTGTACATGTATCATTGTTTGTGCCTCACAAATTCTTTATAAATTTCCTACTGTTAATGAAATACAATTCATATTTTTGATGCTTTTCTTTTCCCATATGCTCTTTTTTATTATGGAAAAAAGGGGGATAAGAGAGATAATAGTAAAAGAGGGAAAAATGAAACATAATATAAGAGAAGTAATGATAATAGGGGGGAGAGATAAGAGAAAAAATAGAAACAAGAGATAAAAAAATAAAAATGATAAAAAGAAAATTAATAATTACATGAACTTAGAATTAATCTCATGCATATCATCATTTTACTCACTTAGTATTAAGAAGATGCACTTATTTAGGGAAAGCTATTAGCAATCACTTAGAGGGAGCTATAAGTTTCAAAAGAACATCTTTTCTTTAGTGCCCAATTTTTTATTTCTAAAAGGTATATCACTCAAATGTTTTGTCATAATCAAAAACTGGGAGAATGTTAAACCTAACCCTCTTAAATTAGTTTAATTTTGATGATGAACATGATTAAGAAGCTAAGTTTTGATGATAAGCAAATGTGTGAGTGAAGATTTAAGGTACTAACAAGGTACATTCCTAAGTGATGTAGAAATAAATGAATAATTCAAGTAAATTACACCTAGGAAGCAAATTTAGAGTGATGCGCAACATGTACAAGATCACATCAATGTTGAAATCCACCACAATTAAGATTTTAGAGGAAGAATAACCAATAAATGTTCTAAGAAAGATAATTCTGAACTTAGAAAAAGATTTCATATGCACTAGAATACTTTTGAAACCAAAAGGAACGAGTTTGGAATATAAAGTATCTATCTCGAGATCTGAAAGTCAAGTCTGAAGGCAAAAAAGCTAAGTTTGACAGCATTAGAGTAACTTCAAAAGATGCTTTAGATGATGGACACAAGCTTCGGAGGTGAACTTCAAGTATGAGGATCTAAGAGGTGAAGTTCAGAAGATATTAAAGCTATCAGAAGGTCTGAAAGCTATGTCTTTGTAACACCTGAGGCATTAAAATGTGAAAATTATTATGAATTATTGCTAAGAGTATACTAAATATGAATTTACCAAAAATTTTGAAATTATTAAGCCATGATTTAAGTGTATGTGTATAAGAACATAAAGCTAAATATGACATAGGTGTTACTTGTACTCAATTTTTATCATATTCAATGAATGAATTAGGAAAGGTATTCAAAGTAAAAGTTATATATAATGGAATTATATTTCTAAATAATCAAGAATTACTTGATTCTAATTTTATATGAGTAATTTTTAATTAATACACCGAAACCATTTTGTATGCTGAAAAATAACAAGATGAACAAGATGGGTCAACTTCAGTTAAAATTTTGACGTATTTTTAGGATGATTTGGAAAACATTGTCAACATAAAATTTATACCTCTTGAAATAAAAATTACTCAATTTGGAGTTTATGTGAGAAAGTTATGGCTAGCACACTAAAACTGCTCCTAGCAGGCTGTGGGGAAAGCGGCTACGGTAAGCTGCTGTTATTTCTATCCATCGGTAGGAGGCTAGGGGGTAGGCGCATAGGGTGGCAGGCACCTAGGGTGACAGGAGGCTACCGAGTGGCAGTGACCTGATGTTTTAAGGTCGATCCCATTCCATTTTTTTTATTTTTTCTGTTTTCCCCTTTTTCTGTTCCGTTCTCTTCTTCCCTTTTTCCCTAGCCTCTTTTGAGGCTTCATTCCTTTCTATTTAGCTAGGAAATCATTTTACCTAGCTATTAAATCATATGATCTTTCATTTAAACCTGACTTTCAGCAATTTGAACCATGAAAATGGGGGAAAAATCAAGTTTCCTTCAAATGGATGGTGCCAACTGGAGTTTTTGGCTTGGATTTTTGTCCATGAGAGAAATCAATGCATGGATTGCTTGGTAAGTTGGTTTATCCCTCCTTATTTCTAATTTTCTTCAGTTAGGGTTTTGAAAATTTGGGTATTTTGGAGAAAAATGATGAATCTAACATAGAAACCATGGGGAAAATAATGTATGCATACTTAATAAGGGTTTAGAACTAAATTGGCCTTGAGGAATCATGATATATACTTGGTTAGGGTTTTGCCTAATTCATAACTAGTGTTTTTGCCCTAATTTTTGTAACTTATATGTAATTAAACATGACAAAATAATTAATGGCATAATTATGATGTTTTAAGACTTGTTCAAGGTCATTTAGACCAGTGAATTGAATTTTGGATCATGACCTAATTTAGGTCAAATTGGGATTTTTGAAGTGTAGGCTTAATTGAATTGTTTATAAGTTGATTTAAGTAAAAACCATGTGTATATAGAGTGAATGCTGTAGAAAATGAAGAATTCTTGTGATTCCCTATTGAAAAATGTTAATTTAATCAAAGTTTATCATATGTTTGATGAGGATAGCCTGAGATTAGCTATGAAAGAAATTTTAATATGATGTAATTTATGGTATACATGATTATAAATGGCATTGTGGCTATGTATAGGATGATCTGAGAATGATGAAAAGGCAAAGAGCTTCAAGATTGTGATTGGAGCTAAAAGCCTGAGGTAAGTAGGCTACCCCCTTTATGATTCTAATGTAGGGGTGGGGATAATGATTATATCATATTTGTTCCAAGCATGTGTGTTTTGGATGAGGGATTATGGATATCCCATGCTTGTTTAAGAATGATGTTTATCTATTTTGTAAATACGCATGTATTGCGGAATAGCGAATATTCCTTGAGTATGTACAGAATGGGAGCATGTTATGATTATGACATGATGTGATTGTATGAATGTAATGGGATATGAATTATCCTATAAATAGTATGTATGTATGAATATAAAAGGGGATAGAGAGTACTCCCTTGAATTGAAATGACTGAGGAGACATAAAGTATCTCATGTTATGCTTATCCTTGTATATGGATGTCTTTTAAATGAATGGGGGTAGAAAATATCCCAAGTTTGTACTAGGTAAAATAAATAGGATGAGTATATCCCATGATGGTGATATTATATGTTGTATTAAGTGAATATGTATATATTGATGGAATGTGAAACATTCCACAAGTATAATCTGTTATGTTATGCCTAAAAAACACAGCTATAAAGATATGCCTATATGACATACTTTTAATATAGGGTGCCCGTATGACATGGTGTGATGAGCCCAGAGTGGCTCAGATATGATGTGAGGTGCCTAAATGGCATGGTTATGATATTATATGCTTAAAAGTCATAGAGTGTGTATAGAAAAGAATGAGGATGTAAGCCTCATAGTATGATTTCATTGGCATGTATTTATTTATATTCTAGTTGTGGGAACTCGTGGTTCCTATATAATTTTTATTTTCTATTTTTGCCTACTTACTGAGTTGCCCGGACTCACGCCTTCTTAATCTATTTTTTTAGCTGACAAGACAGGTAAAGAATTCCAATTGTGGGTTGAGATTTGCGAGCAAGAATAAAAGATATTTTAATGGTATATTAGAATGTTGGGATTGAAATCCCGTTATGTAATTGTGTATGATTATATTTTATTTAAAATGATGTAAACTAAATATAATGGGATTTCATAGTAATTATTCATGATATTGTAGATGAATTTATATTAATCCTGAAAAATGCACTGCCATCATGATCTGGTTCCTATCTTAGGCAGAGTTGTGAGTATGGGTGTGGGTGTTTTAGATAAAATTGTCGTCATTTGATTATAGAAATGTTTATTTTATTTAATTTCATATATGTATATCAGGTATAAATGTCCATAATACAGAGTAAACTCTGTCGGATTTTAGGTAGGACATTTTTCTTAAAATTAGAAAAATAGTGAGATTATGACAAGATTTCCCTTAAGAAGAAGGGAAATGGTAGCTTTCCTCATCAACCCTAGTAGTGCGAGGTGAAAACACATAGGGTGGGGGTGTAGGGCATTATAGTCTCAAAGATTTAGGACAACTTTAGAGGAAGGTTTTCATGCTTCAGAAGTTAGAAGGAACAATCAGAGGTTATTCAAAAGCAATAAAACCTCTTCAGAGGATGCTTTAGATGATGAACACAAGCTTTAGAAGAGAAAATATAACCATTGGAAATGTTAGTCACCAAAAGGAACTTTAGAACTTAAGAGACTTACTTTAGATGGTCTAAAGTGTATTATAGGAATGAAGTTCAAACCATTTCAAAGCTCAAAAGGCTTAAAAGAGAGCTTTAGAGGCTATGAAATTTAATATGGCAATGTTAACTAACAAGGCAATCAACCTTCAGATGCTCTAAAGTTTAATTTTAGAAGTTTTGAAGCACACTTATAAGACAGATTATGTTGAATGTAGAAAATGTAATCTAAAATAGTAGAAAAATTGCTGGAAGTAATCATTAATAGCTAAAGGCTCTTCTAGGAGTATAAAAAGAATATTTAAATTTCTGGAAGACTAGTTGAGTGATTTAACACAAGAATTTGTAAGAGAAATAAAAGTTTTCTTCCATGTCTTCAACTCCATCTGCACACAACTCTGAAATTGCATTCAAGGCTCAATGTACATCAATTCTCAAAGAGTTTGAATTCATTGCTCTTAATTAATATATCATTTATTGCTTTGAATTATTTGTGTACACAACCTAAGTAAGAGGCACTTTCATTGTACAAATTTGTTACCATTTATACTTCTGTAAGCAAGGGGCATGCAGTGTGATGATGTTTATTACAGCAAGTAAGAAATATTTAGTGGGTTTGTAAGAGTTAGTTGGTGAGATTGGAAGGCTGGCATGTATATTTTTTTATCAATGTGTTGATCAAAGTGTTAGTGGAACCTGAGTGCAGTAAGAAAGACTGACTTAGAGAACTAAAATAGGAACCCAGGTTGAGCCAAACCACTATAAACACCCCCTCCCCCGTTAGCTAACTTAAGTAAGGAACTAATAAACACCCCAATCCCCACTCTCCATGCCATTCCAAAGATGAAAAACCCCCAATCGCTATCCTCTATTCCAATCCAAAGATGAATACTTCTCTATCATCTAACATCATCTATTGTGACTTCTACCTGGAGAGCAATTTTTGCAAGCTCTCAATCACCATCACTTTTGACCTCTTTTACTGAGCCCTCTACACCTACTCTAATGCTTCCATCCCCTCCTTCAGCTTCCTTGCCTAGGCCTGCTTCTGGCCTCGCCACTTCCCCATGCCTCCATCTACTGTAAATAATCCCAATCAATTTTGGAAGATGTTGTGCAAGGACTGCTCACTGAAGGTTGGAATGATGACTAACATCTTTTAGTTGATACTTTAGAGTTGTGTGGGTAAAGCTGGTTAAGTGGGCAATTTGGATCACCGATTAGACAAATAGTTGATGGCAATGTGACATAGCAGCGGTAGTAGTTGTTGGATGTCTAGGGTTACATGAGGAAGATGATAGGGGAAATTCTAGTATTTTGAAAAATTTTATTAACAATTGCCATTGGAGCCTTAAAGGTATAGGTATATTTGCAATATCATTTAAAAAGTAGATTTATTTGCTATTTTTGAATTAAAATGACATATTTGTAATATCGATGAAACAAAGTGGTATATTTATGAAGAATCCTTTTTTTATGATTTATAAAAAATAACAAGACATGGATAAACCTCCATTTCACAATTATTTATGTTTCTTTTTATATGAACATTATGCTTGCATCTCTTTATGTAAGAAAACAAACTAGGCGGATTGTCCATTTAAGTATATATTATTTTTTTTATGTGTTAATAAGTCACTCTAGGGTGGGCACCTCCTTCATTTCTTACCTAATGAATGACTCATAGAAGCATGTGATTTTTTTGAATTATCATGATTATAGATTTAGTGTGGTGTTGCCTAAAATATGTATAATTTCATTTTCACACTCAACGTGAAGTAACTCAACAATATTGAGAAGTGAGGCTCATAAATCATTTTGATATTCCCATTACTTTTATAGTTTCTTCTCTTCCCATGTGAATTCTATACATAGTTGTGTTATTGGTGTGTGCAATGGCCCTACTTGCACAAGTGTTAGAATATAGCGAATCTTTTGATGATTAGTCATTGTAGAAGACACAATCACTAATCTACTATTGTTTCCAATATAGGTGGACCTACGTGTATACTAGGGTGAGAATTGTCCCCTTGGAATTTTGAAAACCCTTGGAATTTTGAAAATTTAGTATTTGATTTACTCTATACAGTATTATAACCATACAAATTTCCCCCCCTCCGTCCTCATGTAACTTATTCCCTATCCTATCTTTGTTAAGATGACTTCTTGCACTATTTTCCTAGAATGGCTTGTTACCTTTTTCATCTACAATTGGAATAAAAAGGAGTACAATCAACATTTTTTCATTGGCTAGTAATTTCACATCTAGAATAGGTGACAAGCTATGTAGATCATCCTCAAAATGGTATGTACTTTTATCTTTTTTAATTTTAATTTTTTTAATAGCATTGAAATTTGAAATAAATGCTTAATTATGTGGAATTTTAGAAATACTGAATCTATTAATTATATGGTGATCATAGCTTGAAGTTCATTGCTTTGATAAAAATGTATATATTTTATTAAGGTTTCATAGTTTTCTAATTATCTAAAAATTATAAAAAAATTATTAAAGAAATTTGTAAAAATTAGTACTTTATAGTATTTATTGTATGATTCAATAACTGATATGTTAAGAGTTTATTTCATTGCTAGAAATTTTCTATTATATTTTTAATTTTATATCAATAGTTACAGTGATAGATCCTTTTTAATGTATTTAATTTAGTTAAAATATAAATGTTATAAAAGTAAAGTTATTAAATATTATCTTTAAAGACTTATAATAAAAATAATGGGAATCTTTTGTTTAGATAAAAGTAAAAATAAGAATTTTAAAAGGACTTTATATGAATTATTTAATTTAATATTTTAATTTTTTATTTAACTATGAAGTTATTCTATAATAAAGTCAGATAAATGAGATGAAAAGAGAGAATTTCTATAGAAAATTTACTTTTTCAAAAAAATCAATTATTAAATTGCAAGTTTTAAAACCATCAAATAATAATGTTTGACCTTAGCATTGAAGTATTTTAATTTAATTTAATTAGTAAGTAATTAATTAAATATTAATTTCTTTGTTCATAGGTCATGACTAAATTTTTGAAAAGAAAATCAACCTCAAATCAATAATTCGTCCCTCAAGTAATCAATCATCAAGATGATGCATAACTTTATTTATAGCAACATCAAATTGCAATTAATTTGAATGTTCTTCTAATAGACCCTTGGTTACAAGCTAAATTTTTGGATTATCATCCAAATGATTGAGGTAATATATGCAAAGCACATTTACAGAAGAGACTTTGTCAACCTCATAATCATAATTTTTTTTGAAGAAAAATTGAAAATTATCACAAAGTTTTTTTTTTTTTGGTTTAATGAATTTGGAGATTGGTTGGAGTATAACATATATAAAGGTTGCATTTTGCTTACGTTGCTGTCTTTTTAGGCTTATTTGGAAAGCAAAATCTGAAGATTAGTTTGTTAGTGAGGGATTTATTATTTGGAATAAGAAAGAAAGTTCTTTGAAATATGTTTGAGGTCCCAATAGTGCTCACAACTAAGCTTGAAAGAAATATAAGGATTTAATAAACCAAAATGAACATATTGAAGTTGCTATAGCTAAGCAATCAGATCAAGTCTGAAGCATATATAAAGTCGTTAAGTGCATAAGTTCATTGCATTCGATTTCTTTTGCATGAACGGTTGGCTTTTTATAGTCATAATGAAGATAAAAGTTCCAATATTCAAGGTAATGTTCTTAAACTTATCAAATTTCTTTCTACTTATAATAAAAGAATAAAAAATGTAGTCTTATAAAGTGCTCCAGAGAACCATCAATTAATTGTTCCTCGCATTCAAAGAGATAGTGCAAGTGCTACTACAATCGAGATGATTAATGCAATAACGAATGAATTTGGAAATGAACTATTTGTTGCTATAGTTGACGAGCCATGCGATATATCAAAAGGAGCAAATGGCTATTGCTTTGCATTACGTGGATAAAAGAGAAATTATTTTGAGCATTTGATTGGAATTGTACATGTTAATGACACTTTAGTTTCAACACTTAAGATGACAATGGATTCATTATTCTTTAAATTTGGTTTCAGTATATCTAAAATACCTTAGCAGAGTTATGATAGTGTAAGCAATATGCGAGGTGAATGGAATAGTCTCAAAAGTTTGATTTTATAGGAAAATCCATTTGCTTTCTTGTGCATTGCTTTGCTCATCAACTGTAACTTACATATATTATTGTTGCAAAGAATCATATTCAATTCGCTTTACTTTTCAAATTTATTTTCATTTTATTAAATGTAGTGAGGGAATCATACAAACGACATGATAGGCTTTGAGAGAGTAGAATTGTTAAAGTTAGAGAAGTATTGAAAAATGAAAAAAAAAATAAAACAGTTAGTAGACGAGGTTTAAATCTGTAAACTACTCTCAAACAACAAGTGACACTCGTTGGAGTTTATATTATGGTATATTAATGAACATAATTCTCATATTTTCTTCTATGATTGAAGTCCTTAAATTTATTATGGAGGATGGTTCAATTTCTAAATAAAGAAATGAAGCCAATGGCCTTTTGTATTTAGTACAAACATTTATTTTTGTATTCACTTTTATTTGATGAGAAAATTTATTAAAAGAAGTCACTTCAATTTATAAAAAGTAATGATATTGAGATTCCTAATATGGATGCAGTATATGCGTTGAAAGGAAGGTCGTGATGCAGAGCTCAACGAATCACAAATCTGCATCATTATTGAGAAGATTTATTTTATAGTGGTATAGATATGTAACTTCAAGAGCTTAATGATAAGTTCCCGAAGATAATGACTGAGTTGCTCATCTGTATGAAATTTCTAAATCCAAATAATACTTTCTCAACATCTAACAAACAGAAGTTAATTCATTTTGCTTAATTTTATCAATTTGAATTTTATCCAATTGATCTTATTACACTTGATAATTAGCCTAAAAATTACATAATTGATATGTGCTCAGGTAGTATTTTGAAAGCTTGAAAGGAATCCGTAGCTTTGTTGAGATAAAAAAAGATCTTGTTTATCCATTGGTTTATAAGCATATAAAATTGACATCGATTTTACTTATCACTGTTGTAACTATGGAGAGAGAATTTTCGGCAATGATGATGGTGAAGAATGGATTGCATAATCGAATGGGAGATAGTTAGGTGAAGGATTGTTTGATTACTTATATTGAGAAAGATGTCTTTAATAGTGTTGACAATAAATTGATTATGCAAAGTTTTTTAAAAAATACTTTATAGTAAAGTATAATAAATAAATGCCTTTAAATATTTAATATTCCAAAATATAGTCTTGAGTTGTAAATTTTACCCCCTAACCAAAGGTCCTTGAACTGGGGCTGGTTTCAAAGCTTTTAGAAGGTCTGTGATATTAGTGGTTTCTTCGGTAAAAGCCATACAGGTTTGCCAGGTTAAGGCCATACACGTCTCCAGCACGCCAGAAGCTTATTTCGTATTTAATGCGAGACAAGCAAACATAGCATCCTTCCAAATAAAAGTTTTCCCAATTCGGCCGTAGTTATCTTTGCCTTCTAAAAGTACCCAATTTATCTATTGATGAGGCCTACTTGACACTTATTTTTCTTGATTTTTTAAAACCCCATGTGAATATTTTCTAAGTTTTACAAATAATGACTTCTAGCATTGAGAATCTAAATTTTGCGTTGTAACAGAATTACATTTCTATATTTATAGCGTCAATTGTTATATTTCCCACTCCGCCTTTCCATCAATTCTGATAAAAGGAAATGACGTCGTGACTCTCTCTCTCTCTCTCTCTCTCTCTCTCTCTCTCTACCGTCATACACAGCCACCACGGCTAGCTCTCTCTCATTCTCTCCCTCGCTCGCTCGCTCGATCGATCGATCGATTTCCATTCTGATCAGAACATGGAAATTGCTTACAGCTTTCAATGCACCTTTCCGCCTTGTCCCCAACAAATTACTGTAAATCCTCCCCTTCACTCAATGTCCTGATACTTTCCTTCATTTCCCACTCTCTTTTTCTAAAGTCATCTCCTCATTCGTGCAACCATTTCCACATTCGCAGACGGAGTTTTGCTTGTTCCACACGCAGCAATTACATGGGAGATCTGATCCGTATAGTTGCATACGCTGATTATCCACACAAGCAAATCAACAGGGAGAGATTCCGATTATCATCAATATGTGCAGACTTGATGATTCGATGGGCCTGATTTTCAATATAGAGCCAAACCCATATATGTTCTCTTTGGCATAAACCCTTTATAAGCCTCACGAGACCATAAAGCCACTATATATGCAATGTATTTGAAGTAGGGGTGTAAGTGGGGTGCGTTCGATATAGATTTGAACTTGCCCAACCCTAACCCACATTTTTACAATTTTTTCTTAACCCTAACTTTAACCCTCACTTTTATAACATTTTTTCAACCCTAACCCTAACCCTATATGTATGGGTTAACTTCGGGTTGTTGAAGGACTTTTCTTTCTAAGTAAAAGTGCTCTTGGTTTATATCTAGCATCCTTTTTTATTTTTATTTTTATTTTATTTTTATTTTGCCTTCAGTAATAGTATCATCCTTTATCAAATGGCTACTAGTCATCCAAATTGTTCATTCCTTTGTTGAATAAAGTCAAAATCTTTTGAAAAAAAGAAAAAAAAACAACAGTATTGAAAGATGGGGGCATCTCATGACTAATGGTTTGGTCATGATCTTAGTTTTATAGGATTCTGATTTATTTTATAATATTGTTATTACATTGTTCATTTGGATTTATTTTCATTAATTGAATAATTTTCTACAAGTCCTATTTCTACCTCTAGGTCATTCTAAACAATGCTACTCAACAGACAGACAATCCATATTTGAGAGACCAAGCATATATATATTGGCACCTACTTTTAATTGACCCAAAAGTATAATTTTGAGTATTTTTGATACATGTCATTTGTAGTATACTTTGATTACATTTGAGAATTTTCTTGCCTCTATCTCAAGCAATAAAAGATGTTGTGCTTGCGCAAATATAGACCATTATTACTGAGGTATATTTTTTAATGGAGTGCGAGTTTGGGTTCGGGCGAGTTGCCTGACCCCCTTCCTGCCTCTAACTCGGAGTAGGTGCAGGTTCGGGTGTAGGTTAAGAGTACAGGTTGAAAAATGCCTTCCTAACCCTGCCTAAAATTTAGATTTGGGCAAACGGGTTTGGGTTGAACCCGCCCCGACTTACACCCCTAATCTCGAGTCATGCAAAGGCAGTTTCTCGCACTTATTAGAGACTAGGCTCCTAAATTCAATCTCTAGGTTTGGATATGGCTGCCCACACTTTCTCTATTATAATTCCATCTGTTGCTTCTGTTGTTAGGTTTTCTTTCTATGACAATCAAACCAAAATCAAGGTGATATTTTTCCTCTTTGATTTTCCTACTTTTGTAGTTCTCTTAGTTTTTTATTTTTCTTTTTAATTTCATACATGATAGATACCATTACAACAAATCATTTGGGACTTGTTTGAAGAAAAATGTGAAAATGACTGAATTACTAGAGAAGAAGGATGGTTTGCTACGATGTGCCCTTGAAATAGATGGATTATTTTTCTTTGAAACACTTGTGTCCTAGTAATTGTTTTACTTGATTATGGTTGTACTCTTATTTAATTTGATTTATTCTCTCTCTTTTGTGTATCATTAATCTTCAATTGTATGATAAGAACCACGGCAAATGATTTCTTAAGAAGTAAAGCACTTGGAAGTTTCTGGCCTTTGTGGGTAAATTTGGTTACCCAAGAAAATTGGGCTATGATAATCAATTCTCTAACAAATAAATGATGGAAGTTTTGACTTCTCCTCTTCGATTCATGTTGTGGAATTGACCACCCAAATTATATTTCCTATCGTGGTCACAATCTGATCTCAATTTAGATTGAGGGACATCGAACACCCAAATCAGATTTCTGGTTACATGCATTCCTTTTGATGGAAATTGAGAAAAAATAAATAAAATGCATACCTTATTCAGAGAATCTAGCGGAAGCAAAGGGTCCTATGATTTGAACTTATATCTATTGCTAAAAATTGATGGTCAAACATGAAATGGCCAAGATGGGAAATCACGTGTATCTTACAACACTAAATGCCTACTGATTTTGAATTGGATAAGCCCACTCTCTTCTTTTCTTGCTTTTTTCACTTGCTTGCTTATCGTCTATTAACAATTCAATTTATAGATGAGGCGAGTGAGTAAATGGGAGTGGCAGTGCTGTTCCGCAATGGAAATAATATGCTTGTGTTGCCGTTGCCGTTGCCGCATGCGTTATGCAATTGCAATCAGTGGCGATGTCGGGTCTCTTCCTATAATAAATGCATGTGGCCCCCACTAGTCCCACATGCCCATCATGGGTGGAACAAATTCGTCAACATCTCTCACTCGCACATGATAGGCTTCTAAAATCTTTTTACTAAGATACAAAACCTCAGGATTCTCTAATTCAAAATCATTTATACAGGCAAATAAGTCGTACGACCGACAAGTGTACTTGCACCTGGGAGCTCAGGGCTATGCACCTGTTAAGGATACATAGTAGCTACAACCCTTAAAATAACTCGCCATGTCCCAGACTCATTTTGTTATATCAGTACAAGTATACCTAATCCCTTAAAGGCTATACTTGACTATGGCCATTTCTCTTTGCTAAGTAATCATAATTATGTCAGCTCTCTCATAGCGACATAAGCGATACCAATGAATACAAATAGTATATGTAACACAAAAGGTCTTCCTTTCCCACATATACTTCTTAAATATAGACTAACTATTTTCCTAGCCATGTCCCATAAAGTTGAATCATTCATGACCATAAGTAACATGCTCAGGTAGCAAACATTAGAATGTAATCTCAAAGTATAGTTGAAAGTCACATAGGGTATGATATGAGACTCATACTACCTCAAGGACTCACATAGCGAGGAGATAGGGATTTGCATACTCAACTCATTTCCTTTTTTACTTGCAAAGCACACATGGTATGAAACACGTGTTATGGTAGAGTTACACCCTCACATGGAGTGTATGTCTTAAACTTAACAATACCATACAGATCTTAGTTCAGTCTCTACCATGCGCCTTGCCTGAGTTCTCCAAGCACTCACCCTCCAGGCACTACTGAGATTTCAGTCTCTACTAAGCACCTAACCTGAGTTCTCTAAGCGCTCGCCCTCTAGGCGCCACTGAGATCTTACATCTGGCTTTTCATAGGTTAAATGGGATGTGGGGTATCCCATTTCAGTCATCATTGTTACTCATTGTGGCCTCATATGGATCTCATATCAAGGCGACATGTATCTTTAAGCTTTATGTTCACATAGAACATTCCTTATTCACCTAGAATAATTTTCAGCTTGAGTAGTCTCATCTCTGCTCATTCCCTGAATGCTAGAGACAATTGTCCATGTCAGAGGTGTAATATACTTTTATGTTGTGTGTGCTATTATGCTAGTGTGCTCATATAAAAAGATGAACAATAAATATTCATTGAAAAATGATCTATTACAATTTATGTAGGCCTAGAAATTTAAAATGTGACAAAAATACATCTCTAGGAATTGGTTTTGTGAACGAATCAACAATCATTTGATACGTAGATATCTAATTTGAAATCAATTCTTTCTTTGCCACAATGTCTCTAATAAAATGATACTTGATGTCAATGTGCTGGGCGCTACAATAGTGTTTGAGATATTTTGAATATACAATAGCCGCCTGACTATCGTAATTTATAAATACAAGCTCAGATGTATTTTTAGATATTTTCAAATGTTGCAAAAATCTTCTTAGCCAAAATACTTGTACTGGTGTTGAACATGCCACAAATTTAGCCTCCATGTAGACAATGCTACATAGGTTTGCTTCTTACTGCTCCATGAGAAGGCGTCATTGTTCAGCAAGAACACATAACTTGATGTTGATCTGGGTTCATCCAAGTCTCCTCCCAAATCAGCATCTGAAAAACCTTCTAGGCACAAATTACATCCTTGGTAGCAAATAGAATAATCTACAGTGCCTTTGAGATATCTAAAAATCCTTTTCACAGCTTTCCAATGAGCTCATCCAGGATTTGACTAGTATCGACTGCTAATCCCATAGCATAACAAATGTCAGGGTGAATACACATCATAACGTACATCAAGCTCCCAATGGCACTAGCATAGGAGACATTTCTCATTTCTTCTCTTTCTATGGAAATCTTAGAACACATCTCAAAGCTCAAGCATTCACCTTTTGCTATCAGATTATCAATGGGCTTGCAGCTTTGCATGTTGAATCATTCAAGAATTTTGTTAATATATAGTTCTTGAGAAAGACTTAGTAATTTCTTTGAACGATCCCTGTGAATTTTTAACTCCAAGAATATAAGCTGCTTCACCCATGCCCTTCATTTCAAAATTGGAGGACAATCATTCTTTAACGATGACTATAAATCCTATGTCACTTCCTGCAAGGGGGATATCATCCACATATAGAGATAGAATTATAAACTCATCGTTGGACCATTTAATATGAATACAATGGTCTTCATTGATCATTGTAAACTCATAAGAAATTATAGCTTGATGAAATCTTAGATACCATTATCTGGATGATTGTTGAAGGCCATAGATGGATCGTTGGAGCTTTCACACTTTGCGCTCCTGGCCTTCTGTTATGAAACCTATGGGTTGTTCCATGTAAATTTCTTCATCCAATTGTCCATTGAGAAATGCAGTTTTAACGTTCATTTGGTGTAATTCTAAATCCAAATATGCAACAATTACAAGAATGAGGCGAATAGAGATAAAACTCACAACTGGACAGAAGGTTTCCTCATAGTTTATACCCTCTTATTGGGTATAACCTTTTGCTAATAGCTGAGCCTTATGTCTTTCAACGGATCCATCTGCTTTGCATTTAATTTTGAGAACCCAGTTGTTCCCAATCACTTTACACTTAGATGGGAGATCAACCAAGTCCCAGACCTGATTTGTGTTCATAGACTCCATTTCTTCTTCCATTGCACTTTTCCATTTTTCCTTAGTTGGGCATGAGAGAGCCTCCATAATTGAGTTAAGCTCATCATTATCATTTGGAATGACAATAAAAATTTCCCCGTCAATCTTAAAATGACGACATGGGATACTTTCACGACTACTCCTATGAAGCTGATGTTCTTGAGGTGTTTCGCTCCCACTTAATTTAAGATATTGAGGCAATGCCTCTTCATATTCATTTAACTAATTTAGAGTGTCACTTCCTTCGGGATCTTTCATTTCATAGAAATGAACATCCTTTTCAATCTCAACCCTGCTAGGAAAATCATTTTCCAAAAATGTGACATCTCGTGATTCTAATTCAGTCATGCTTCCATACTCATGTTCACCAATTAACACATACCCTTTGGAGTGTTCTACGTATCTTATGAAGATACATTTCTTCCCTCTTGGCCCTAATTTTTCATATTTATGAGAAGGATTGTGGGCATAAGCAGCTAACCCCCAGGGTTGCAGATTACTAAGATTAGGTTTCCTTCCTGTCCAGAATTCATAAAGTGTAGAAGCTACTGACTTAGAGGGCACATAGTTAAGTATATGAGTTGCAATCAGCAATGCATCCCCCCCAATACAATATATTAGATCTAACCATGTCTAATAGTTTCTCATGATTATGTATCTAGCTCAGCAATAAGACCATATCATCAAATATTGCTGAGCTAGATACATGGTCATAAGGAGTAGAGTTGGGTGATACCTTCTTTGACTTAGTACATTCACGAGCAAAGTGATCCAACTTGTCATAGTTGTAGTATTTTAACTTGGCCTCGGCCTTTTTACCATCATACTTTTCATGTTTGCGTTGGCCTTTCTCAGCCTCTTAGAAGCTTTTTTTATCTCCTTTCTTAGGGAACATTTGATTCCTTTTGCGCTTAAAGCTCAAAGCTCTATGTGAGCTAGAATTAACTATATAAGCCTATCTTAAAGATCGTGTAGCCCTTAGGCGATCATCTTCTAGCTCCAAATGACGTGCAATATCATCAAATATTCTGATATTCTCATTATGCGTCATGTCGACTTTCATGTGTTCCCAACTATTAGGAAGAGATCTGATTACGACTTATACCTGCTACTCATCTATGAGAGTTTGTCCAGCTGACTTAAGCTCTCTAATCATGTTTGACATTTCCCTAAGATGCTGCCTCATGTTATAATTTTGGTGCTTCTTGTATGTGTCAAATTTAATAATGAGTTTTCTCACTTTAGTAGTAGAGGTACCACCATATTTATCTTTTATGGCAACCCACATTGCCTAAGCCGTCATATACTGCTCAGATTCACACATGAGATTATCCTGCATACTGCTATGAGAGCAATGCTATTTTTCTTTTTCCAAGCTACAAAAGCTTTATGATCTCTTCTATTTTAAGCAGTAGTACCATATTCAGGTTCTTTTATGGTATTGTTCAGTGTCTCAAGTACTTCCTGTACCTCTAGGATGTACTAGACCTTCTAGTGCCATATATCAAAGTTATTTTCATTTAACTTTTTGCCTTTGTTAAGGTCAGCAACAATTATTTTGGAAGCCATTGGTTGAATATCAAGTAACTACAAGAGACATGCACACAATTAACAATGGCAACTTATAGCATACAACAATGATTTTGCTGCAAAAAATAGATTAAAGTAATGATAACTCGACATAAAGAACAAAATCAAAAGTTCGCTATGCTCACAGTCATCTTTTGTATCACAAATATTAGATCATCAATAATTTAATTCAACTACACAAAATTGTAGTTCTAAATGAGAATTTCTTTGAATCCTACCAACTTAAGAACTCTCACTTAAACAAAGCATGGTTTGTCAATAATATCACTTTTTATGTATATTGCACTATTCATGCATACTATACTATTTATGAATACTATTCCTAGGCACTATTCATTAGTATTGTTCGCATGTACTATTTATGAATACTATTCATGAGAACTATTCATTGGTACTGTTCATTAGTATTAGTACTATTCATGTACTGTACAGGTGCTATACATGTGCATTGTTCACATAAATAAAATAATATATATACAATATTTACGGAATAAAATAATTAGGCATAATAAAATAATGCATCTACAGTGTTTTCTAAATAAAATAATAACATACATACTATTCACATAGGAATAAAATAATATACAAACAATATTTTGCATAGTAACAGATATTGTACAAATTTAAAAAACTCGACGCACACAGTAATACATTGAATATTTTATTCATATACATATTAATATATTCGTTCATCTTTGTTTCCAAAGGGTTTTCAAAGACAGAAAACAGTTACGGTGTTTTCAAAAACCCATTCGTTTTCTGATTAAAGAAAACGAATCCAACGATTACAGAAACTATCATAAGTCATAGCTATAAATACGGCTCTAATACTAATGTTTGAAATTTAGAAAAACGAATAAAATACATACCTTTTTTAGAGAATTCAACGGAAGCAAAGGATCTTACGATTTGAACTTATATTTGTTGCTGAAAATCGATGGTCGAACGTAAAATCACCAAAATGAAAAATCATGTGTATCTTACAACACTAAATGCCTACTGATTTCGAATCAGATAAGCCCACTCTCTTCTTTTCTCGCTTTTTTTACTTACTTGCTTCTCCTCAATTAATGATTCAATTTATAGATGAGGCGAGTGCATGAATAAGAGTGACAATACCATTCCGCAACAGGAATTATCTGCCTGCCATTGTCGTTGCCACCACCATATGCATTATGCAACTGCCATTAGTGGCAATGTCGGGCCTCTTCTTATAATAAATGCATGTGGCTACCACCGGTCCCACATGCCCATCACGGGTGGAAAAAATTCGTTAACAACTTTGTATGTACCGGCATGTATGCAAAGGTTCATGTATGACACAACACAACAAAGGGAAAATTTTCACTTTCCAAATAAAAAATTATTAGAGCTTGATAGGCCATTTTTGATCCACTCCTGATTGGTAAGCATGGAACAATCAGTTTTGTTGATGATGCAGACTATAGGGCCCACCTGACGAACATCCAGGTTCCATCAGATTGGCACACGTGCATCCAATTTCAATACAAAAAAGAGCTAAATTATATATCCTTTCCAAGAGCCTGATGTGATGCTATTTAATTTCCTTTGCCGGACACTAGGACAGCCGATGGAAACATCAAAATCATGTGAGCCTTCCTACGTCCGAGCGACCAAACAGTTAAAACCATTAAATGTGGGGGAGAACAAGCGGATTGAAGGCGAAGAATCGTACGTGCCTAAACCCAAGGATTGGAGCGAAATACCTAGAGGTGTAGAGCAGGTAAATGCGTCGTTGTAGCGTTGTACCCTAGCAGATACAACAATCGGAATTCGAAGGTCTTATGGTGCTGAAAAAAATTATAAACGTTGAGCGTTGTGCAAAAGTAAAAAAATCCCATAATAATGAAATGACCTTTTACAATACAGCCCTTTAATTTCAGACAAAACCCAGAAAACTCTCGATGCTAAGGGCCTGTTTGGCCCTCCATTTCTCGGAGCCGAAAGCGCTTTTATAGCATAGAAAGTGCTTCCCCTTAGAAAATCTTTCCCCTGCAAATGCTTAGTGTTTGGCTGGAATTCCTCTTAGAAAATGCTTCCCCTTGTTTTTGGTTGGAATGTGACGCACTTTTTGAAAATTGTAAAAGCTGGTTTTTAGCATTTATTTGGAAACTCCAATTTGGAGCTTTCTTCTCAAAGCTAAAAATTAAGCATTTTGTTAAACAAGCTTAATAAATAACTTAAATCTCACTATCAGAATAAACAGACTCTAAAGATCCTAATTACCCACAATCACTGACTGGGCTGAAATAATATCTCGGCCAAAGCTGCACGGTGCTGGGCGGGGCCGGCAGCTAGTTGAAATGACCAAAGTACACCCCCGTAATGGGCCACGACCCAAAGCAGTGGGCAAATCGTAAGCTGGTAGAAATGGCTCATTGCAACGACACTGTGCCCAGCGAACTCATCAAGTCCGCGATGGCTTGCAAATCAATTACCGTAGATGGTCTCATAACTCGTGAAAATCAAATTACCATAGATGGTCTAAGATCATAACCCTAGTGCGGATCATCCAACTGGCGGATTTGGCCAATTTTAGATTTCTGAACTTGACAATGGGCCAACTGTCCAGATAGTAAAAATGAAATGATGGATAAGAGGCAAATTGGAGGAACAAGACTTTGATCCATTTTTGAGGAAGGAAGAAGCAAACGAAGTAAGAAAGAAAGAGATTTGCTTGTAGTTTATACTTTACAAAGATACATAAAAACGACTTCCACTGTGTAATAAACACTATTTTCTTGTCTCGTGATTTCTAGTTTATTCTCTCTTTCGTGATCAGCTCTCAGCTCTCTCTTTCTTTCCCAACTGCAATCCAGAACCTACAATCAAGAGTCAACCCCCATGAATAAACCAAGTCTAAAGAAAACCCAAGAAAATGGCCGCATGAATGAGAAGTATAAAGAAACCCAAGAAAATGTACATTCAAGTCTAAAGAAAATCCAAGAAAATGGCCGCATGAATGAGAAGTATAAAGAAACCCAAGAAAATGTACATTCAAGTCTAAAGAAAACCCAAGAAAAGGGTCGAGAAGTATAAAGAAAAAGAAAGTGGCTGCATGAATGAGAAGTATAAAGAAAAAGAAAACGACCGCATGAAAGAGAAGTATAAAGAAAACCCAAGAAATGTGGGGGAAGAGGGTTTGAAAGAGAGAGAGAGAGAGAGAGAGAGAGAGAGAGAGAGAGAGAGAGAGAGAGAGAGAGAGAGAGAGAGAGAGAGAGAGAGCGAGCTCGAGTTTGCATCTTCTCCAAGATGATGTACACAACCATAACAGTCCATCACCTACTCCTCAGACTGCCTCTTGATTCCAACTGCTTTCTAATCCCTGACTGCAAACCAATTACGCCATTTTCATCATTCACGCCGCCAATCCCCACAAAGAAAACGCAAAAAAGGAAGAGCGGATAATGGAAGAAAGATAACAAGATTAATGGCGTCCACCTCCCATCTCAAAGATCGGACAACATTCAGGCGTGGTGACGTGGGCCATGGCACTGAGCATGGAAGCTAGCGTAGCTGCAATGGCAGGAGGAGGGTTTGGAGAATGCGAGATGACCAAAAATCTCTTTCTGGGTCCGAAGCGCCACTGGAAGCAGGGTCTTTTCTTGTTGCCGCAATGGCTGCATGGCTCCGTGAAAGTGATCAACTCATCCCTTGAGTCGCTCTCCAGCCAAAGCTTGCTCATTCCTGCCTCCGGGTTGAACCGCACCATTGGTCTCTTACAATTCTCAATCTCTTCTCTTTCCTCCATCCTTCCTGCTCCCACTCTCTCGCGCTCGACAATTCTCTTCTCGATCGTCGATAGGAAACACTAACCCAACCCATGGGCGTTCTTATAGGTACGGTGATCTGATCTTAGCCGTCTACAAAAGAAGATTTAAATGTTCACATTATTTGAACAAAAAAAATAATCATTCGATCTTAGCTGCCGATAAATAAAAATTTAAATCTAAAAACCTTGATTCGTTGAATCGGTATCTATTCCTACACCGAAAATTTAACTTCAGTGGCTCAAAACACCAATGGGCCGACTTCCTCAGGGTCGTGCACGTGTGTCGTCCACGCATGCATTTTCCGCACGTGTCGGCTTTTCCGTCCCCGCACGAGTTGACGCGTAGGCATGTTTGGCAGTCTCCATCAATACTCAAAAGCCTACAAAACTCTTGGGCGTTCCCTTCGACGCTTTCTTCTCTTGCGTTCTCCGCCTTTCTGCGTATTAAACGAGTTTACCCTCTCCGTCTCTGTACCTGAGAGAGCTTTGCAAATTACAAACGCCCCCCCACTCCCTTCCTCTCCAGGAAGAGAAAATGGCCGCATTTTCAGCTGCTACGGTCGGACCCCTCTCTTTCACCTCAGAAAAGCCAGCCTCCAACCCTCTCAAGTCCCCCTTCCTCGGCTCCATTGATCTACTCAAGCCATCATTCAATCGTAGCAGTTCATCATGCGCAGCCCGGTGGCCCGTTTCCGCCGTCTCTATCGAGCAGAAGAAGCCCAAATCCAAATCCTCTGCTCCCAATCTGGTATTTCTGTAAGCCAAATCTTTTCAATTCAATTCAGTTCGAATTTTGCATGCTTTTTCCAATCTACGCTTTTGATCTCAGCAGCTGATCACGAGGGAAGAGGGGCTGGATCTGTACGAGGACATGGTGCTTGGCCGCACTTTCGAAGATATGTGCGCCCAGATGTACTACCGCGGCAAGATGTTCGGCTTCGTCCACCTCTACAACGGCCAGGAAGCCGTCTCCACCGGTTTCATCAGGCTGCTGAGGAAGGAGGACTGTGTCTGCAGCACCTACCGCGACCACGTCCATGCCCTCAGCAAGGGCGTGCCCGCCCGCGCCGTCATGGCCGAGCTCTTCGGCAAAACCACCGGCTGCTGCCGCGGCCAGGGCGGCTCCATGCACATGTTCTCCAAAGAACACAACCTCCTGGGTGGATTCGCCTTCATTGGAGAAGGCATTCCCGTCGCCACTGGCGCCGCCTTCAGCAGCAAGTATCGTCGGGAGGTGCTGAAGGAAGCGGATTGCGATGATGTGACGGTGGCGTTTTTTGGAGATGGGACGTGTAACAACGGCCAGTTCTATGAATGCCTGAACATGGCGGCATTGTGGAAGCTGCCGATCGTGTTTGTGGTGGAGAACAATCTATGGGCGATTGGGATGTCGCATCTGAGGGCAACGTCTGATCCGGAGATCTGGAAGAAGGGGCCTGCGTTCGGGATGCCTGGCGTCCATGTAGACGGAATGGATGTGTTGAAGGTGAGGGAGGTGGCCAAGGAAGCCGTCGCAAGGGCGAGGAGAGGCGATGGCCCAACACTTGTGGAATGCGAGACTTACAGATTCAGGGGCCACTCATTGGCTGATCCAGATGAACTTCGTGACCCAGGTGAGATTAAGACTTCCATTTCTTTCTCTTTTTCTTGTTATTGTTTCTATCTGTGTTTTGCTGTAATTTGCCTTTTTGCCAAATCTGAATTGGTTAATGTTGTTGAGCTGGATCAGATTGAATTGAGTTGTATGGAATGCGTATATTCTTGGATGCTCTGGTTGTGTCTTCTTGCCTAAGTGGCATGTGGGCTCTAATTGTTGTTTTCTCGCCTGAATGACCGACATGTGTAGGTCTCACTATAGGCATAGGATAGATCGAAGCCATCCATATCATACAGCAGAGTCGCCAAAATCCAAAACCTGCGCTATAAGTCTTACGTGAGATGAGAAGGCATAGAAGTGGCCAATGGTCTATTTTCAGTCTATACTAGTGGTCTGTCTAACGAGTGCATATGATTCAGATCAATTTGGCAAAGCTCCTCCTCGCTCTGGCATGTTGTAGTTCAGTTGAATTAGCTAGTTGAGTCTCCAATTTGCCTACTGTGAAGTAGATGTACCATACAGGTTATGCGGTACTGCTATTATGGAGAAGGGACCTGGTTTGAATTGGAGCTGATGCAATGTTGATCAGTAACTCTGCTTGTTTGGTGGCAATGTTGCTGGTTCTGATCTCTGCTTTTGTCTCTTTGGAGAACTTTCTGTAAATTTTTATTTCTTTTTTTCTTTTCTTCTTATTGTCCCACGAACAATAACGCTGATGCTTGCAGCATGTCCTTCGAAATGATAGTGAAACAGTTCTTAACCTTTCCTAAGGTGCTTGATTCTGAAAATATTCTGATTATTACAGTCTTTACTTTAATCCTCAACAGCATTTAAATTAGTATATTCCTAGTAGCAACTGAAGTCAGATTCGGACTCTGCCATGAGGTGTAGGATGCCTTTTGCATATTGAGATAAGTGATGGAGCTCATTCTTTATGCTTAATTATCCTAGTTATGGATGATCTTGAGATTTTGGCCTGTTGGAACTTGAAGAATTATCAATTGACCTGTGAGATAAAGATAACCGACTATCCCACTGGCCTTGTTCTGTCCTATTTTCCCTGAGTTCCTCCACTCGGTGTTTTTACTAATTTTATGCAAAATTTTGTACCATAAAACATAGCAAGTGCAGATTTCTAGTTGAGTAATATTGCATTCACAATCTTTCATAGCTCTACAGGATTCTTGATAATGAATTTCCTAAGGCATTGATGTACATTTTAAGCTGTGTCAGAGTACTTTTTGTTTTGCACAATGACATCCCTCATTTGCCTTTCGAGATGTTGATTGCCCCTATTTTGATATCTTCATATTTGAATAGACAGCTGGTGGTTGATTGCCTTATTTTGGGATCTCCATATTTGAATGGACAGCTGATGGACTCACAACTGGTTTTTCTTTTTGCTGTTGGCAGCCGAGAAGGCACAATATGCTGCAAGAGACCCTATCAAGGCTTTCAGGATGTACCTCATTGAGAGGAGCCTTGCCAGCGAAGCTGAATTGAAAGCTATTGATAAGAAAATTGACGAGGTGGTAGAAGATTCTGTGGAGTTTGCAGATTCCAGCCCTCTTCCTCCCCGCAGCCAGCTGCTGGAAAACGTTTTCACAGATCCAAAAGGATTTGGAATTGGCCTCAATGGAAGGTACAGATGCGAGGACCCTGGATTCACAGCTGGGACTGCAGAGGTCTAAGGGTTTCAAGGTTTTTGATAGCCAGAAAATTCTCTTCCTTGTGATCAATTACACTCTTGGATCGGTCGTGCATCCTTGCTTCCTCTGTGAAGAACTTCTCTTAGCATGGAGACAAGGTTTTGTAACTCAGCTTGCCATTCGTTTCCACGTGCCTTGGTAACGGCCAGTTTGCGACACGGACACCTGCTGGCTTGCCACATTGGCGCTTTCTTTCAATTTGTCTTCCTTTCTTCCCTGGTGCCTTCTCATACAATATTGCTAAATTATGCAGTTTTAAGCAGAGCTTAGATGTAGAACTTAATGATAATGGAGATGCTTTGGTCCATCAGCTATTGGTCTGTTATTGCTTATTCTCATTAACAATGACTGTTAGCATTCTTCATATTTTCACACTGATTCTTGGCAACTAAGCCCTTGAATCAGCATCGGGGTAGCTGTAAGAGGCTCATTTCGCATTGAAAAGTAAGAATTTTTCGATATCACATATGAAAGTGTGTAAATGTGTTGGGTTCACTCAGGTTTATAAAAATTTATGAGGTGATAAGTCTTGCAATTTACGAAAATACAAAAGAGAGAGAGTTACAATTCATTTGAGTAAACTCTTAAACTTCTACTTGGCGAATATATGGATTACTTGGGGCGCACTAATAAATTTTCGTTTATAATAATCTGAATAATACTTTAATCTTAATTCTATTTGTAAAATTTTAACTCAAATCTTATGAAAAATGGAGAAATTTTTATTGTAAGTAAATAATTTGTGATAAATAAAACTAAAAAGTATTTTCAATGTTGAATGCCAAGGAAAAAAAAATGTAGGTGGAGTAGAAGTGGCCGTGCGGAGATCAGATGATAGATTTAAAATAGGGCTAAATTGGATCGCATTGTCCAACCTCTAAACCTAAACTAACCTGAATTACAAATCAAGTTGGATTCAAATTCATTTTACCAAACTTTTTTTTTTTTTTCATTTCTCTAACCCATCCCAACCCAGTGCTACCATTTTTGGGTTGGGTTCATCAATTTCAGTTGATGCCAACCCAATTTTTACACCCCTGAGACTAGTGGTGCCAGAAAAGAATGATGAATCTACGTTGGCAACTTCCAAAACTAGATTGATTAGAATAAGTTACAGTAGGTAACCGATCCAAGGCTATACAACTCAAACATGTGGGCAACTACGCCATTTGTGCTGTTCAACCGCTGCTTGTACAGAATAAGAAATGTTTTTGTACGGTAAAACCAACGCGAAACCCTCTTTTAATGTTAAAAACATGCCAAACGTGGATGCGTGGGAACATTTTCAACAGGTTTACAGTAGGGTACGGTCCAATAGTCTGGATTAACGAAGAACCAAAGCCACTTGGGATAAGAGAAATAGCATTGATTATTTGCTAATGCTCTCTCATCTAGAACCGTGAGAAGATTTCTGCGGGCACACCACTTCATGAAGAAATGAAGAGAAGGGCGATGGACTACACAAACAAACACGAAGCAAGCGAAGATTTGAATCCTCAAGTATACAGAATTTGCTCTTCTACAGTAGAAAATGGCTTGAGAATGTATATCTTTTGGGTTCATGCCACTTCCACGAAACTACATTCTCATTAAATAAAACTCTTCAGGAGAACAAAATCTAAATTTCTTTTCAACGAATTCATCTTACAAGCTTACCATTAATAAAGTTGTGGATGCATAGGCCCCATCAAAACTTTATTACAACATTCTGTTGAATGAAACACTTTTGGAGAAGAAAATACTGAATCTACTTCTCTTCTCGAAGAAGTGTGTTACAATCTTTGTAGGTATGCATTTTACGGTCTCTCTTAGTCTCTCCCCGCATAAAATCTTCCATCAACCAATCAAATAAGGGGCAAATTTTCTCTACTTTCCCCGGAAAAGGGGAAGGAAGAAAAAAGGGCATTTAATTTTTCTACTAAAAATGGGCTGAGGCAAAGCCACTGGAAATAAAAAAAATACCCTGCCAACCCAGCTACTATCAGCCTAAATTGGCCCCCAAAATTCTCATCCTTTCGATAAGGTTTACAAGTGAGATCTCTCAAAACTACCCAACTCTTATCTATTGCCTTGAACATAAGACATCAACTCTTTCGCCTTACCCAAAACATCATCTCCTCCCACTCCCAGGCACAGGAAACCTTCTTGCAACACCAAAAATAAGGGCCCTAGTCAAAAGCCCACGGTCAAGGCTGCATGCTAGGATTGCAGCCCCACCAATGATAAGAAACTTGGGAATGTTTCTACCTAATTGCTTCTGGCGTGAATCAACAGTCTCAACCTCCTTTGAATCATCTGTTGTTTCCAAGGATTTTGGATAATCAGCATCCATCTTGGTGTACACCTGAGCCATCAAAACAAAGCGAGATGGAGGTACCCCAGACTTGCTAGCTGCTTGGAAGGCCCGTAGGCCAGGTTCAATCTTCTTAACGACACCCCACATACCTTGTTTGACGCCAAGCTTAGTTATCTCCTGCGGAATGCCCATGTCTTCGTAATGGAAGAGGAGCACCTCACATGCAGTCAGCTGGCCATCTCCCTCCCTTGATATCACTGTCACACATTAAAATATACGTTAGTTGGATAACCTGTTGTAAATGTACATTTACTGCTCATCTTGATAATTCCCTGAACACAAGTTCAGTAACCAACTTGTGATAATAGGGTGATGCAATTATTCTAAGACAAAAAATGAGCACGGGATGTACAAAAAGGATGTAGGCATACAGTGGTTTCTTTTCATAACAACAAAACCAACCCCAAAGTAAACAAAAGAGAACTTTTCAACGGAAAGGAGAAAAAGGGACCCAAAGGCCATGAAACACTTAGCTACCTGGTCGAATGCACCAGCTTGAATAGAACAGGTCAACACGTCTTGGCTTGTTTTGTCTTGGAACCGAGGAACATGGTACCCCCTGAAATGTTAAAATGTCTCCCCTTTAGAAACTAAAGCATGTAAATGTAACACAATGGAAGTGGCGAATGGGAATTTCAATGGAAGTCATTTCATGGAGATTATTTGATAACCAAGACAAGAAAATGCTCACATGAAAAGCAAATTTTCCATTACTTGACGTGACATATATATACCTTAACAAACTTACTTTTTCTTATAATTATTTATCTTTCTCAGAAAAAAGTTTATCTATTTTGTTTTTATTAATATCATCTCCTATGTTTGTTTAGATCATTTCATTTTATTTTATTTTTTCCTACCTATCCTAATAAGCCTTAAACCACAAGATTACCGCCAGAAAACTGAATCGATTGTAGGACCAGAATGCTAAGTTTCAAAAAGTAGAGAAAATATTTACGAAAATATGCAGGCATTTAACATTGGGAAATTAACCCATACGGCATGCAAGCCAAGGAATCATGATGCTCTAAAGCCGAGTCAAATCATCTTCTTGATGTTGCGATAAGAAGATACTTTGTGACCTATGGTTTAATGGTTGACATGGTCCTCAATTGAGTGGAATTGTGGGATATGATTAGTGTGGCAAAACCAAACTAGTTGGGATAAGTCTCCAATGAAGATGATTATGTAGTAGTATTTAACAATGGCAATAACAGTCATTTAGGTATTGACGATGGTTTTTATAAGGTCATGGAAATAGAATTGGTTGCAGATGCCCTAACCAATCCCAAATTGGCTGCAGATGCCCTAACCAATCCCAAATTGGCAACCATGTAGTATTATAAGGAATTTAGTTTCTTGAAGTAATATTTCTTCTGACATGGAATGGGCTTTATCTGCAACTACCAAATTGCATAATGCAGCTATGAAACCTAGGACTGCTTGCCAACTAGAAAAACAACCACAGAGTTTCCGCAATCTAACGATCATGGAATCAAATATCCTTTTACTCTCCGTACCTTTGTCACACAATAATAAGTTGTCCCTGCCTTCCAAATTCGCCTCCCTATTATGTATTCTCTATCGCTACAGAAAAATGGGAACTGCCATATTTTGAAAAACAGAAGATTAGACAACAGAACCAAGAAAATACAAACTAAAGTGATTAACATAACAATATCTAACACAACAATTCCCCACCTTCCGAATCCAATGCACAACCATCGTTCCTGTTGTAGGGCACTCATCAATTGTTGCAGAGTGTATTAGCATGTTGTCCCACTTCGACCGGGACTCGTCGTCCCAGAAGAAATCTCGAACCATTTCAGGTGTTGCATCCTCGTAAACAGTTCTAGTGCGATACTGTGGAGGACCGACCTGTTGCAATGCCACAAAAAACCACAGTTAAGCAAATTGCCATGCGCAGAATCCCCCCAAAATGCAATTTCATAGCAAAGACAGTAGGATCAATTCAATCAAATTGAACAGCCACCAACCAAACTCTAACCTTGGGGTCTCTCCACCAGGCTTGATAACTCATCGTCGGCATGGTGCGGTCCATCATCTGTTGCCACGCAGGTCCTCCATCTTTCTCCTCCACAAACTGGCATAGATGTTCAAAATCCTCATTGGTCACTACCAAATTCTCAGTTTTTGTAGGCGGCGACCTGGATGAACAAATCGAAACTTAGGAAACAGAAATTCTAACTGCCCAACTTCTAGCTTTTTCTCGCACGATCAAACCAGGCAAGAAATCTCAAACCCTAACAAGAATCAGCACATACTTGCAATTGGAATTCATTGTAGCTGCCTCTGCTGACGCTTTGCACAACTCCTCCTTCATCCCACCATCTGAAATGGTGCAAGGAGAAGCGAGATCCACCGACGATGAACCCAAGCGGTCCAAAACTGAATTGGACGCCGTGCCGCTGTCCGATTCGGATTTACCCAGGTACGCCCATTTGGGCTTCCAAACCCATCCAATAAAAACTCCAAGCAGAAGAACTGTAAAACACAAGGGGCCGTAGAATAGCAACAGCTCCCCAAGAACATCGACCGCCGCTTCCGGTCTTCCAAGTACATCGAAAATCACCGTCCAAAAGAAACCCATGTTGGGCGGGAAATGAAAGAAAAGGAAGCAAAAAGGCTCCGTCTCCCTCTAAAATTTCAACAAGGAAAGCAGGCAAGGGATCTGGTATGATAGAAAAAACGTGTTTTTTGAATAGCAGAGTGGTGAAAGCAGAAGCGGCGCTGTCCGTTTGATGGTGGCAGAGCTGGTTCACACATGGTATTTTATATAGAGGGGAATGGTGGATGTAGGTGGAAGGAGGCAGAGGCGGTCGCGTTTTACCCGTGCTGCTGACTGTGGACCTTTAGCCCCAGTTGAAAGATCCACGCGGAGCGTGGACGGAACTAGGCCTTGTGCGTCATCCAAACTCGCTTTGGACTTCCAACGCGGATGTGATTGCGCTGAGGAAAAGCCTAGGTGAGATGGGTTACTAAGAGTTCTGTGGTGCGGATTCGTTGCACCCAAAAGCCTTAAATTATTACACTAATTTTCCTTTGTGGTTCGTTTGGACGCACTGGTAATGCAAGTACATTAGTATTTTTTAATTTGTTTCTTTTACTTTTCTATGCCATCCATGCTCAATTTTTTAATACACTTTGCACTCTATCCAAACGATGCCTCAGCGCTTAAAAACTGTAACTGTAAAAATAGAAGTGGATATACTCTTCATCGAGGCTTGATTGTATTTATGTCATTGAACATGCTGAGTCTGGCCAAAGAGCAGCAACTGAATGTCTGCAAAAACTATATCACATTGCACAGGTGGTGAGAATCTACCTCCCAGTCGCTTGAGTGCACTAGGAAGGGAATGTATTAGCTTCGATACTCCTTTCTAGACCGATATAAAATTGTAATTACCATATTAATCTTATTTTTTGTACTATTATATTTATTTTTAATCTTTTTTTACTTTCTAATAAAAAAACATTATTATTGACATCATTCTCTACTTCGGTTTTGTGATACACTGCCTTTCTATTACACACCCTATCTAATGCACCCCATCTATAGTACACCGACCCTAGTTGGCAGCTATTTTCGTTGACATATGGTCACCCCCACCGCCGAGTTGAATTCGGTCGGGCCAGCGCTTAAGATTCATGAAGTGGACAACCTTCATGCTCCAGCTCCGCAACGTGGGGCGTACAGGTGTTTTAAGTGTGATGCACGTGCATCAGTCCAAATGGTCCAGAATTTCACTAGCGGCCGCGCATAACTCACCACAAGAATGCCGCCGTTTACTGAGTTTCGTTTAGTTTTCCTCACTTGTCTCTCTCTGCTGTTGGAAGCCATGTGAACTCCTAGTGTAGCCGGAGAGCTCGCGTACCGGGTTTGCCAATCTATTACCGTCCATTGGATGGCGACATGGGCACCAAAGTTCCGAGGGACGGAAACGCTTGCTTAGTCGGGTCCATTAAACAGATGCACCCGCGACTCTACTCAGTTATGTTATTTTATTTTTTTGTTGCTTATATTTTTAATTATCATTTTAATTTAAAAACTATATTTATATTATCTTTATCCGACAGCATCATAATTCATGTAACTTTTTTCCTTTACTCACTTCATCGTCTATGATTCATGTAACCTTGCATTTCGTTTTTATACCTTTTCACTGTTGTGAGCGTGTCGCCTGGTAACAAGAAGGCGTACGGCAATCCCGTCATTCCAAGGACGCCTCTGGTCAGATGAAACGGATGTGAAACTTCGAAGAAGTAAGTTCCCTTGTTTGACCGGAACCAATCTTCTCATGAGGAGACTCGACTCATTCCCTGTTTACGGCAAGACTGCCTCCACGGTACTCCACGATAAACAATCTGGACCGTTAAAAGCATTTTCTGATGAGGGTCCTTATAGTGGGCCCTACTTTGGATGGATGCTAAATGATGGGTCCATGGCGTAAATGTAGCCATTTGCAGCTTTCACGTTTTTCTCGCGGATCTTGCTTTCCATGCCTCTTACGGCATACAACATTTTTTTATGCCATTTTGCTCTGTTGGATCACACTTGATATTCTGATAATCATTCATTACAGTTTCACGCTTATGTTGAAATGCACAGTATGAAATGGGGAATGTGCACTTGCAGCATTACTCCCAACAGCTTAACATGGGACAACTTCATTTGGGTCCTTTAAAGATGATTTGCTGAAACCCATTCTATTTATCGTACTTATCATTAGTGACTGAACAATGATACTTGAAATCATTTCAGTCAGAAAGAATTTTGATGGGTTTATATTTACTCTATAATTAGTATAGTTCTATGGCTCATATAACTTTTTTTATAAAGAGAATTATTACATTGCTATTTACTAAACACATCCTTGTAAGCATCAGGAATGGAATAGATTTTATTAAATCATTTTGAAAGGCCTAGAAAGTGGTTCCTCGTTAAGCTTTTTTGAAATTTGTTTCAAGTGAACATTACTCAGGAGGAAGGGGAGAGAAAAGTGCTCTCTCTAATGCTCGAAAATATAAATAAACTTGTCTTATGATTGGAATTCTTTCCGTAACAAAACGGTGGGGAGGAATCACATTGAGGTCGCATATCTGTTAAAGCTGGTACAATGGTAGCTAGCAAAAGCATAGGAGGCTAGCTGATTTTATTGAAAATATGAAAAAAAAAATTTGAGAATAGAAGAATTGCATTGTAAAATGTTCTCTTGCATTGGTAGTTGAGAAGACTCAAAGAAAATTGTCATAGCATCTAATGCATTTGTCATTTTCTATAACTATAAAACTATGTTTAAGCAATTCTCATTTATAAAAGCATTTCTCTACTCTTTCCTCTCTGAATATTTCAGTTTTTTGCTCTATTCCTCAAAGTGATTTTTGAAATCTCATCTGGGTGTGATTCATCATATCAACCTAGCTTTTGATGTCCCACCAACAAAGTGGTGTCTGAGCCTCCTTGAGCTAGATCAATATGGCCAATTTTGGATCAACCCAAGCATTGATTCCAATCTTTAAAGGAGAGAATTATGATCTTTGGAGTATTAAAATAAAGACATAATCTTTTTCCCAAGATTTGTGGGAGATTATAAAGAATGGATACACAACACCAACTGGTAAAGTTGCTCAATCTTCTCAACAAGAAAGATTGAAAGAAAATAAATAAAAAGATACAAAGGCCTTATTCATCATCCAACAAGAGTTCACAGAATCAATCTTCCCCAGATTCATTGGAGCTTCAACAACTAATGTAGTGTAGAATACCCTAAAAGAAGAATTCCAAGGCAATGCTAGGGTAATATCCATCAAACTTCAAAGCTTGAGAAGAAAATTAGAGAATCTTGAAATGAAAGATATCTTTAAAAGCATATTTTTCCAAGTTGATGTAGATAGTCAATCAAATGAGAATCTATGGTGACAAAATTTCAGGTAAAAGAATTGTTGAAAAAATCTTAATAAGTCTCACCGAACAATATTCTTCAATAGTTGCAACAATTGAACAATTGAAGGATACTTATACTTTATTAGTAGTAGAGTTGATGAGTTCTATAAAGGCAAATGAGCAAAAGCTTATCATGTATAATGAAACTTAAGTAGAAAATTCCTTTTAGTGTAACCTTCATATTAGATCTAAATAATTACATGGATCTAAGAAAAACAAAAGTGATTTTGGTAACAAGTTTAAAAATGATTCAAAGTCAAAAGGCAATGACAAATATGAGAAAGTAAAAAGCCAAAGCACTCTTCATGCACAATTTGCAAAAAGACAAGTCACCTTGAGAAGGACTATTGGCATTATGGAAAGCCACAATGCTCAAATTGTAAAAGGTTTAGTCATGTTGAAGAGAATTATAGCCTCAAAGAAAATTATCAAGCAAATTATTTTAAAGAATTAGAAAATGTTGGTTCTCTTTTCTATGCTTATTTAGGAGCCTCCAAAATAATGAGCAATATTTGGTATCTTAACATTCTGTGTAGTAACCATATGATAGGAGATGAAAAAAATATTCATAGAAATTGATAAATCTATGAATATGGCAATCAAAATGGGTAATGGGGAAATTGTCCAAGCTAAAGGTAAAGGTACTATTATTGTGAAGACAAAGAAATGTACCGAATATATAAAAGATGTTCTTGTTCTTACATTAGACCAAAATCTCTAAAGTGTTCGCTAAATGATACAAAAGGGGTATGTCATACATTTTCAAAATGAACTTTGCACCACATACTATAAAATAAAAATTCAAAAGATGAAAATAGCCAAGGTAAAAATGGAGAAAAACAGAAATTTTCTTCTTTAATTTCACTATAAGAATGTTATGGCAATGAAAGCACAAATTGTTGAATCATGGCTATGGCATTAGTGATTTGGATACGTGAATTTTCAATGTTTAAATCAATTGCATCAAAAAGTATGTTGATTGGACTCCCAAATACTATTCAAGGAGATGAAGTTTGTGAAGGATATACACTTGGAAAATAGCATCCTGTGCCATTTCCTACAGAAAACTCTTAGAGAATAAAGGCCCCATCTAAACTTATCTACATAGATATTTGTGGACCTATGCAAACAACACACAATGGGAACAAAATCATTATCTTTATAGATGATTTAATAAGAATGGTTTGGGTATATTTAGCAAAGGAAAAGTCAAAAACTTTGTTAGTTTTCAAGAAGTTCAAAGCTCAAATTGAAAGAGAATGTGGGCATTCAATCAATACTCTTCGTAATGATTGAGGATAAGAATATACTTTTGTTGAGTTTAAAAAATTCTATGAAGATGATGAAATCAACAAGTAGCTAAATACTCCGTACAGTCCATAACAAAACAATATTGCAAAACACAAGAATAGAATAATAGTTGAGATGGTCAGAATCATGTTGAAAGACAAGAAGCTGCCCAACTCATTTTGGGTAGAAGCTGTTTACACAACTGTTTATTTGCTTAATCAATGCTCAATCAAGTCTCTTCAAAACAAAACTTCAATTGAAGCTTGGTGCGGAAGAAGACCTTTGGTAAGGCAACTCAAAATCTTTGATTGCTTGTGTTACATCCATGTTCCTAGATGAAAAAAGGCAAAAATTGGATGAAGAATTACAAAAGGAAATTTTTGTTGGCTATAAAAACTCAATCAATAGGTTATTGGGTATATAGCCTAAAAGCCAGAAAGTTGCTTATTAATGATGATGTGAAATTTGATGAAAATGCAATTTGGAATTGGGATGGAGATACAATTTGCCTCAAGTTGAGAGACAAACTATTATTCCTTTTGAGGAACAACCTCCAACTAGAAATGAAGAAAATGAATCAGAAATGGAAGAAGATGATTCAAATGATAGGCAAACTCCACATGAGACATCTACATCCATAAGAAAATTTGATCAACAAAAAGGCAATTAGGCTAGATGGATGACTTTTGTCGGTCCCATGCAACAAATAGCTCAAGAGGGGGGGTGTTGAACTTATAAAAATTATGATCAAATAAAATTAAAGTTTTGTAAATGAATGGAGAACAGATTATGTAGCACAAGATAATTATATTTTTATAGTGGTTCGGCCCAAACACAGTTCCTACTCCACTCTCTAGGTCAGCCTTTTTTGCTATACTCAAGTTTCACAAACATCTATTAGTTTTTACAAGCTACACCTTATACAACCGTTGGTTTTCAAAGCTCACCAACAAACTTTTACAAATCACCAGAAAGTATCACTTGTTGTAAACTACAATATAATCAATAAGACCCTTGCTTGCTGTCTCAATAATAAATGAAGATTGTATAATAAAAGTGCCTTTTTCATAGGCTGATTGTATAAAAATGAAAGCAATAGAAATAAATGTATTGCAATTAATTATGAGAATTTCAAACTCTAAAAAGTTATAGAAGGAATAATCTTTGAATTCAGTTTTGGCATATTGCGTAGTGGAGTTGGAAAAAAACTTTAAAACTTGGGTAAATGCTCTTTGTTTGCTTCTCTCTCTCTCTCTCTCTCTCTCTCTCTCTTTCTCTCTCTTTTTGTAACCATTAGAACATCCCTATTTGCTTCTTCTTATACTAGCATTCAAATCTTCCCATTGTGGTTGGTGGCAAGTATTGCATGTGAGGGAACGTTCAAAATTATGACCATTGAATCGCTCTCCTGGCTTTGGATCATCTGAAATAAATGCTTCAGCATGTCTGGAATGGGAGAGAATGCCTCATAAAAAATTTGCGTTGTTGTAGTCGTTCATAGTTTTAAACTATCTGAAATGGCAACCTCAGATAACTTGAAATAACACAGCTCACGCTTCTAGCTTTGTCTGAAATACTTCAATATGTCTGAAGTAAAATTTTCACAACATTTGAAGTGGCATGAAATACATAATTGCACTAATATGAACTTCGGTGCTTTTGATCAGCTTGGTAATGTCCAAAATTTAATCTCAGCATGTATGAAGCTTGCATTCGCAATGTCTAAAGTTTGGGATTTAGTCTTTTTCGAACTCTTACAACAATAGACTTCAAAGACTTGTTATAAGTAGATTTTGGCATGTCTAAAATACTAACTTCAAAACGTCCAAAAAGACATTAACTCTTCAACTTCTGGACTTCAGACTTCGACATGTCCAAACTTGACTTCGCAATGTCCAAAATGGTGTTGTGTTTGTTTGAAGTATGTTTTGAAGCTTCATTTGTGTTTGAACTTAGGCATCTAGTCTTGTTGTTTTCAACAATGTACTTCACCACATCTGAAGCATGTCCAAACTTGCTTAGGAGTTCTTGAATGATGCTAGGTATATCCTTTAACTGTAATTTTATCTTGGAAGCTTGGATCATGCATATGAAACTTTTCAGGAGATGTTTCAGACTTAGATCATATGTCTTTAGTTGACATTTTCTTGAATTTGTTCCTCATGATTTTCAATGTGTCCATGTATGTCTTAAATTCTCTTCTAAGTTTAGAGTCATTAGACTTTTGAGCATTTATGTTTTCTTCCTATATTTGGTGGACCTAGTCTCTAATATAATCTTGATATGTGTGGTCCACTTAACTAAAGTTATTTTTCTGATATGTTTTATATACTTATTATTACACACTTGGGAAAATAACAGTTAGTACCTTCACTATTCACTCATGTATTTTTGCTTATCATTAAAACTCAATAGTTTAATCACATTCATTATTAAAATTAAGCTAACCAAAGGAGGTTTGGATCAACATTCTCTCTCTTTTTAATGATGACAAAATATTTAAGTAAATTACCTTTTAGAAAGATAATGTATATGTCAAAAAATAATACAACATGAGAACTCAGAAAAAGATATTCTATTCATAACATATCATAGCTGTCCCTGACTAAGTACATCCCTAAGGATATTTTAATGACTCCCCCTAAATGAATCCACTGAATTCTAATTCTACTAATCATACAATTTCTTCCCATTTTTGTCATAATAAAAAAGGCATAGGGGAAATAAAATAAAGATGAATAGAAGGACTCAGAATATAAGAAGTAGATAATCATAGAATTGCATTCCAGTACAAAAAGAGTTACATAGAATTGATAGAAGTTCAACAGGGATGGGTTTGAGGATGGAAGGCATGGTTGAGAGAGAAAAAAGGTAGTGTGAGAAGATAGGTTGCGGCTAGAAGTGGGTTATGATGGAGTTCGATTATGATCTTTCAAAGAAGTCTAAAAGCAGACAGAGGCATGTATCCATTACTTTTGGGAAGGTCACATTGGAGGAGATAAAGTTTTCGAAGAGGAAAATGTGATCCTGATGCGGCTCTCTACTGCTCTTTTTCTTTTCCTTCTCTCCCATGTTAATCATTGATTTGGCCCAACTTGAATTCAAGTTTATTAGACTTATATAAAAATAAATCTTGTTTTATCTAAATCCAATGCTAAAACATTCTAAAAGTATTGCTTTATCACTCATTCTGCTCTTCTTCGATGGACTGATTTATTCAGATTCTCTTCTTCTGCTTTCTCTGCTTCCAGACTTACACCTTACTGACTTGATCTCTCCTTTTGCTCTTACCATAGTAGCACATGGGTTTGAGGATAAAATAGGCTCAACTTGGAAAGATAAAAGAGGTTTCTTGGAAGAATTCTCGAGGAATGAAATGAATGAGTTGCTGAAATAGGTAAGTGATAAGAATTCCAATGAAAGAGGTTTAAATCCAACTGGAAAAAGAGGCGTCATCTCGGAAATGAAGATTAGAATCGATGAATTGAGATTTCAAACAATATGAAGTGAAAGCTAAGGAGATTCAGATGATAAGATGAGTTTAAGATAATAGACAGAGGTTCACGCAGTCTGAAGTTATAACTTTAGATGATAATAGAATTTTTGAACTGGAATGCAATCGAGCTTTAGGTGTTATGAAGTGAGGTTTCATAATGTTTGAAAGTGGAAAAATTTTAGAATGTAAAACTGTAAGTGTGGAAGATGTCCAAAATAACATCTAAAATATGAAATTTGATCAAAATGATTATTTCAAAAGATTTGACGAGGATTGGAATTCCAATTCGAGACCTTAATTTCTAAAGTTTCCCAAACAGGCTTAACTTATGCCTTAGGACTCTAATAATCTTAGAGATCAACTTTATTTTATTTGGCACAACATATTAAAGCATTGACATTGAGCATAACAATCACAGAACAGAAATAGCATAACAATTTAAACATTCAGATCATGTAGACATAAACATAATGTGATGATCATGAAGTAGGCATTATGCATGTGGATCTATCACACCTAACTCCATTCTAATCATGCAAAATCTATCCTTTGGGAATGGCTTAGTAAAAATGTCTACTAACTATCTTTCAGTTGGTATGAATTCTAAGCAGATATTGTGATTTGGACATGATCTTTAATGAAATGATTTTTGATCTTTATATGCTTAAATCTAGAATGCATAATTAAATTCTTAGTCAGATTTATAACACTGGCATTGTCACATCTAATGGGTGTATTATTGAACTTCAAACCATAGTAAACTAACTACCGTTTCATCCAGAGAATCTGTGCACAATGACTCCCTGCTACAATATATTTAGTCTTGGCAATTGATAATGCAATAGATATCTGTTTTCTAGAGAACCATGAGATGATCATGCTTCTAAGAACTGACAAGTCCCTGAGGTACTCTTCCTGTTTACCTTATATCGAGCAAAATAAGCATCAGAGTATCCTACTAACTCAAAATCTAAGAGGTATTGAAAGATCTTTTTTACAGTATTAAGATGTAATTCTCTAAGATTTAACTGGAACCTAGCACATATACAAATGCTAAATATGATATCTAGCCTGCTTATAGCCAAATAAAATAGAGATCTTATCGTGCTTCTATATAGCTTTTGGCAAAAGATTTACCTTTATCATCCTTATCCAATTTGATGAAAGTACTTATAGGAGTTCCATATCTTTTTCCATCTTCAAGGTTGAATTCTTCAATAGCTCTTTTGTATACTTGGCTTGGTGGATGAAGATTCATTCTTTCATTTGCTTCACTTGCAATCCCAGAAAGAAGTTTAGTTCCCCCATCAAGCTCATCTCAAATTCTCCCTACATTATCTCAGAAAATTCTCGATAAAATTTTTCATTATAGCACCAAATACAATATCATCTACATAAATTTGAATGATAAGCATATCATTCACAGCATGCTTAATGAAGAGTGTGGTATCTAAGTTACCCCTTGAGAAACCTTTCTTAATCAAAAATCTACTTAGCCTCTCATACCATGCTCTAGGAGCTTGCTTCAATCCATAGAGTGCTTTCTTAAGTTTGAAGACACGGTTAAGATCATGAGGGTCTTTAAACCCAGGGGATAGTTTCACATAAACTTCTTCAAAAATGAAACCATTCAAAAATGCATATTTGACATCCATTTGATAAAGTTTGAAATTTATGAAAGATGCAAATGCCAACAGCATTCTAATGGCTTCTATCCTAGCAACAAGGGCATATTACTCATCAAAATCTATCCCTTCTTCATGACAATACCCTTTTGCTACTAACCTTGCCTTGTTCCTTACTACTAAACCAGATTCATCAAGTTTGTTCTTAAAGGCCCATTTAGCTCCTATAATAGCTTAATAGTTAGGTCTTGAAACTAAGTTCCACATATCATTTCTCTAAAATTGGTCCAATTCTTCTTGCATAACTAAAATCCAATTCTCATCTTCTAGAGCTTGAGCTATGCAAATTGACTCTATTCGAGAGATAAAATGCAAAGTTACCACATACTTTGTGATAAGATGATCTAGTCCTAACTTTATTAAATTCTTCACTAATTATTTGGTTTTCAAGATGAGCATGCTTGAATCTCCTATTGGTTTCTTTAGTATGCTAGATTGGCTTAACCCAAGAGGAGAGTGGTAAATTGGTTTACAAAAATTTCTTACTTAACCTCAGTTTAGTCAAATTCCCTCTTTTTCTTACTTGTGTGCAAATTAAGATGAACTAAATAATAAAGTTATAAATGCAAACACAAATAGCACCTGCGATATATAGTGTTTGAGCCAACTGTTCTACTCCACTCTTCCAAGAGCACACTCCCTTATGCCTTGGGTTCCACTATCACATGTAATAGAATATAATAGTGCAACCAATACTTTTCTAGATTCCAGCACTAGGGGGGCATAAACTAGTACACCAAGCACTCTTCTAAATCAGCTCTAGAGGGCATAAACTAGTGCACCAAGCACTCTTCTAGATCAGCTATAGGGGACATAAACTTAGTGCCACTGTACTCTTTTAGATCAGTTCTAGGGGGCATGAATGCATAGATAAAATAGAAAAAGTAGAGTTACACTTTAAATGTGTTTCTTGTTGAGCATCGGGAAAGACTTGAATATTGCTCTTTGTTGATACAGAAGCTCTTCTCTTATGTTGTAAAGAAGTAGGTCTTAAATGGGGATTAGAAGATAAAAGCTCTTAAATTGAGTATGTGAAGGTTAATGCTCTTGGCATGGAGATGAAATTATTTGAAGAGGATTTTGACTCAATTGCCTACTTGTTTAACTCTTTTTTAAACATCTTAACATTTCTCTTTAAACAGATCTTCAAAATCTTGAACATTGAGTAGCATTGAATGAAGAAGAGCATTTTAAGTTTTTTCCTATTACAATACACTACTTCTAATTAGATGTATATAGTTGGAAAGCCTAAGGTGTAGTTAATTTCAAACAAAGTCTTTTCTTTCAGCTTACAGTTCATAGTTAATTTTGGACAAATTCTAATGATGCAGATGAAGCTGGATAGTCTTAGATTTGAACAAAGTTCACTTTTGTTTTTCAGCTTTTCTTGATCGGACAAAATCGGACAAAGTCTTCTTGCTTTGCATTTGTGCGAGGTTAATCTTGGACAAACTTTAGATTGTTGGTAAAGTCGGTTGACATGTTTTTTGGTCAGATTCAATTTTGGGACAAGGACTTCTGCTTGTAAGATTCATCTTTGTCTTGTGGCTTTGCTTTGCTTTGTCTGAGTTTTCTCTTTAGATTATATTGGATTTTGCACAAAGCAATAACTAATGTAACCCATAAGCTCTATTTTTCTTTGCCATTTCTTTGAAGGTGTAATCTTCAATTTCAACAACTTCAATCCTTCTAAAATGTGATGAGAAGATTTTGTGCATGTTCTGAAATTTTTGCTAACTTTGACTTATTCTTGCACTTTAAGCACTTGATAGTTTTCATCAGTTCATAGCTTAATCAAGTGTCATATTTTTAAATATGGTATGTTGTAACGCCCCGCCCTCCTGGGGTCGTTACTCCACTTTACACCATAAATCCACATGATAATACCATGATTTTTCCA
>JAYJMB010013415.1:0-46761 GCA_036873735.1 Pouteria campechiana
ATTAAATTGCATTTATAAAGAGTGTTTAAGGGCTGTTTTGTGTTTATTGAACTTACCTAATGGTGAAAATGAGGAAGGTGATGTTTAGGGATGATAGTTATATCATGAGTAGAGTATTTAAATAAAGGAAACAATTAGAAATATGACTTGGGTGAAATTTCACATAGTAGTGTAGTTTATGAAATTGAGTTAAATTTTCATTTGACAAATGTAAATTGAATAGTGGTGTATATGACATGTGTAGGATTATTCAACCAATGATGAAAGCTAAGTTATGAACTTGAAGAATGGTGAAATAAACATTTTTAAGGTAAGTAGGCTACCTTCTTTGTTTGTTGAATGCATGAATGAGGATATAAAATATCCCATTGTTTAAAATTTGGGCATGTATATTTTATTTTTGGGATTGTTGATATCCCTTACTAGTCTAAAGAAATTTATGATGTTTTGTAATTATTGAATGTTAGAGATAGATGTTATCCCTTATTCTAGGTATAAAAATATTATTTTGGTGTATAGATGCTTAAATGCAAGGGATAGAGAGTATCCCTAGATTGAAATAGTGGATGATTATGATCTAAGGTAATTATTTTGTGTAGCAACGATAATAATTATCCCATTCTAGAATTCTTTTGTACTTGTAAATATATTTTGAGGATAGAGGATATCCCAGGCTGATATACTAAATGATATGTATCATACCATATTATATAAATGTGTCTATTAATGGAATGATGAATATTCTATGATAAAATATAATTATGTATGGTGTGCTTAAATGACATAATTTTATATTTTATGCTGATTGAATATTGTGTTGATATGTGGTGCCTGCATGACACAATATCTGATTTTTGTTATTATACGCCTGAAAGGCGTAGGGCATGGATGAAAAGAATGAAAATCTGTGCCTTATGATCTTATTATTTTATGTTGTTCATCTTAGGACGAGATAATAATCTGTTGTATTTATGATGATAATGAAAATAGGAATATACTTTTGTTTATGCATATTTTGGGTTAAAATATATTATGTTAATTAATTATTTTTTATTATTTATGCCTACTTACTGAGTTGCCCGCACTCACCCCTTCTTATTTTATATTTTTAGCTGATAGGACAGGTAAAGAATCCCAATTGTGGATTGGAACTGTTAATCCAAACTTGAAGACATTTTAATTATGAAATGGTAAATTGGGACTAAAATACCTCCATGTTATATCTTTGTAAATTTCAAGTTTAATTAAATTTCTATAATAAGATTATAATGATGTATATTGTATAGCATGGGCATGTCATAGTGATATAATTATAATTATAGTTGTGTGATTGCCATCATGACCCAGTTTTGATCTTGGGCGGAGCTGTGAGTATCGGTCTAGTGTTTGGTGTTTAAATATAATTATTGATTTATATTGTAGAATTATTAATTGTATGTGACATCACATATATATATCGGATGCAAATGTCTTATATTTTAGGGGAGATTTTGCCAAATTTTTGGTAAGATTCTTCTCTGGAATAGAAGATAGTAGCGTTCCACATCAGCCCTAGGGTGGTGTGGTTAAAACGCATAAGGTGGGGATGTGGGGCGTTACAGTTGCTATGCTAAATCACTAAGTGCTTTGCTTTGGGTTTTGACTCCTATAAGAAAAAAAAATTCTCAAAGGTTTCTAAACATAGATATTTATGATGTAGATCCAGATAATTTTCACAATGATATGTAATATAATTCCTAGATGATGTGAAGTGAAAACATATTATTTTCATTAAGTTGTCTGATGATGTGTTCTTTTTTTGGGTTTAAGTTCCTTTGTATTTTAGGGGATTTATACCCTTTTGTTTGGGTGGTGTCTTACCATTCCCTTTGTGGATGGGTGAAACCTTAAAAGTATAGAATGATGGGGCTAGACCTCTTATCAACCTTTTTAATTAGGGTTTGGGGTTTCTTACTTTCCCCTTAAGCTGCAAAAATATAGAATAGTGGGGCTAGACCTCTCAAAAATGCTTTTAATTCGAGTCTGGGTCTTCTTATCTTTTCCTTAAGCATTAGAAATGTTGAATGACGAGGCTAAACATCTTACCAACCCTTTTAATTAAGGTCCGACCCTTCTTATCTTCCCCTTAAGTCGTAGAAATGTTGACTGGTTGGGTTGAACCTCTTACCAACCCTTTTAATTAGGGCCCGAGCCTTCTTACTTTTCCCTTGAGCTATGGAAAAGTTGAATGGTAGTATTAGATCTCTTACTTTTTCATAGATAATGTCAATATTTAGATCATACCCAGATCAGTCTCTGAATAACTTTAACAAGAGTTTTGCAAGATAAAAAAAATATTAGAGAAACACCGGGGGTGGTTCCGACATAAATACTCCGACACTAAAGTCAGTAATATGACTTTTAAAGAGAATATGCAAAATAGAGAGAAAATATGCTTGAGAGTGTGCATACTTGATCCTATTATATTTGCACATAGGTTGGTTATTTTTATGTTGGGTATGATAAGATTGCAGGGGTATCCTCATGTAAAGATGATTTTAAGTAGATACACTTTGATCTTGGGAGGATATTCTGAATAGATGTGTATCCAACTCCTACTAGGAGTCTGTTTGGGGAAGCCTCCATTGCAGTAGAGGGATGGATTTTGCTTGTGATACGTTACCTATCCAAAGTGGAATATAACATGGTAAATCTGCCTACTGTCCATTCTTATCCAATGTTAGAATTTCCTAACAACGTTCTTGTTGCTTCTAGTTACTTTTCATGACTTCTAACCTTAATTTTATGGTTTAAAGTTGTGAAGGTATGGAATATAAGGCTGATTACACGGTTCGAGGTTGATACCTACGACAGCATCAATCATCCCAATGCCAAAGTCTATATGACGACTGACTGAGAAGAAAATGTCCATTCTTCTAAGAAAATCAAAGACGACCATTCTCACCCGTCCTTTGTATGCTTTGTTTTGATACTACGCTCCATTAGGGCGTCTCATCTAGAATAAAGATATAGCTGGGACCTCACACGTTGTCCATGCTGGAAATGGAAATGGCGGCTGTGAGTACGGGCAAAATTCTACGCTGCCTGATCCACTTCCAAGCAATCATTGATAACTTCCATTTAGATTTTCGAGGCAACGCTAACGTCCAGAGCACCCGCGAAATTACCACCTGTTCACTCATAATCAATTAGATTGTTCATTTTAGTGGCTTCAACAAAATCCAGGCATTAACAACCTTATGATACTGACTTGATCCTACCAATAAATTTTTTTTTCCTGAAATAGTCTGTTTTTAAATGATCTGTTGATCAAATTGCTATATCGGTCAAGACAACATGTTCCCAACTACAGCGATTGTATATGTTTTTATGCTTTTTAAATGGAAGGTAAAGATTTTGATGTAAGTTTAATATGTGTGCTAAGTTATTGGTATTTTTATAAATATTTTAAAACATTGGTATATATGAAATTTTGGTAAAAAATGCAAGTAACAAAAAAAATATAAGGCTAAGAGTATAAGTAAGCCTAAACAATACATCTATACATAAGATTATGTACGGATGGGGACGTACAGGCTGCCCTCATGATATGCCTCCTCAGCCGCTCTATTTACCTCAGAGACCACGATTTCTTCTTTTGCCGAATGTAAAACCGCAGAAGCAGCAATCCTGTCACTGTCGGATGTTCGCGCACCATCACAGGCGCGGTTTCACCCATCTCCCACTTTATTTTTTGGAGAAAGCCTTAATTTGCTGCCCATATACAGCACCCACAACTAACACGTGGTTTTTATCTGATTCTTCGCACGGTACCATATTTCATCCCATTAATGAAAGGATGCCAGCTATTCAATCGACTTACGGTTATAATTTAATCTTCAGGTTATCAATCTAAGTAAAGTCATTAAATTTTAAGCTTCAGGTTATTAACATATACCAAACAAATTAAATCACTATGATTAAATCCTAAGCCATTCGGATGTGCCATTTAGAACAATTAGAACCTTAATAATTGCAACTGGATGTGCCAAGAAGTCTTGAATCGCAATTTGGTCATGAAATTGTGATTATTGTTGTCCTAGATTGCGTCCAATGTTGAGTGTTTACTGATTTCTTTGGCATAAATCAACATTTAAATCCGTAAGTTCAAAATTTTCAATTACCGTTTCGAACTTCCTCGTAGAATATGGGTAGCAACGAGGAAGCATTGAGGGAGCCTCAGAGACAACGATGGTTCAGTCAAAAGTGAAGCATTTAGTTTTGGGTTACTTGAATAACGGTAACGTAAATTTACCCAATAGAAGTGAAGAAGCAATATGAGCTTAAGTAAGAATGATATTTGCAAAGTAATGAATAAAATATAAATTCAATTATGAAGAATATAAGATGGATAGTCTAATGACACAGTCTGGCAGATTTTACTTGTTTATCAGTAATTTGAATATAACTTCTAAGTCATTTTCTCCGAGATTCAAACTCACGATTGGAGAATCAGTTGCCTACATTTGATACAAAAAACTTAATAGCCTTTTTACCTATCATTAGTCTGCCAAGTGCCTTCTTGAAATCACATCTAAATACTCCAGGTTTTATCTGATACGACATTATTATCCTTAATAAAATCTATTTATTTTGTTAATATCATAATACACCTATATTTGTAAGGTTACTGCAACACTCAAGCTCTAGCCAACCGGAAGAATGGACCCAGCCAAATCCGCTGGTATTGAGAGTTCATGCGGCCAATGTAGGCTCCACTGTCAAAACAACTACGGTGCCGCAGTTACCAAAACAACTCCACTGTCAAAACACACTCTTAGGCTCTCTCTCTGTGTGACTGAGTAGTGGTTTAATTGGTTCTTTAAGAAAAGCCCCCAGTTGAGCGAATTTTCCTCGCTTAGTCGTACAATAGCCGGCTGTCGGTTTGACTTGTCGGACAAACCAGTACGGTCGGTTTTCGCATCACGCATTCTCCTAAGATCAAACAGTCCAAATCTTGGGTACATGGCGTATTAGACCATCCTTCCGTTCATCGAGTGGCCGTAACAGCTCATGTAGTGTGTCTCCCCATTTCCCTGCATTTTGGCAGCTGGTTCATTTTGTCAAACCATATATTTCCATTTCTTTGCCACATCTGGGCTCCACCCCTGTTGCCATCATGAATCTTGTTCGCCTATCGGCCTGTGGGGTTGGCAGCCGAACCCTAGCGGGAGATGCAAACGTTACCGTCTGCTTCACATGTAAACGTCAATTCATTCACCTGTAGGAGTTACTCTCTACGCCGGCAGCGTACGACGCTTCATATACAACAACGGTAATCTAAATTCTAAGTTCTAATTTGCACCTCAAATCTAAATAAGTACTAACAGTTGCTAAGTCACAATCTCTTAACTATATTGGTTAAACGATCTAATCCCCCGAGTAATTTGACCATTAAGCATGCAGCAATCTTCTTTTTGGCCTCGCCGCGGCAAGCTGTTGGAGCACGCGTTTTTGCGTATCATCACTACAATCCCCACCACCACCGTCTTAACCTCCCCGCCTTTGCCCTGAAGAACAGAGAAGAATGCAGCCGATGGGCCCCACTCCGGAAGCCCACTCCAGCATGTCTCTCTAGGCTCTTGCACGTGCTTTGAAAAATCACTTCTCCTTTCTTCCTCATATTCACCTGCAACAAAAACCCACACACTTCTACTGCTTCTCTCCCATTTCCTCCCTCCTTCGAGCTCCAGAAGATCAGACCAGGGCACGACGCTTTCCCGATTCTCCGAACCGCATGGCTGGGCGATTTTGAAGGGATAACGAGGCCATGGCTTCTTCCAATTACAGAAACGGCGCGTCGAAAACTACGCAGAAGACAGACAGCAGAACTCTTACTGGAAATTCCAATGCTAAGCCTCTCGCCAAATCCAAGCCTTCTACGACTTTGGCTGCTGCGACGGGTCTTCGCCGCAGCGCCGCCGCTTCACTCGGTGGGCCGGCTACAGGAAAGAACGATGCAGGCGGTCAGTACTCTCTGATATTGCTCGCATTCTTCGTTTTTTGAATAATCGTCTGAGGTTTCAACAGATCGGGTTTTCTTTTGTGGTGAATTGTGTTTAGTGGGCTTTGATTTGTTGTTTTGGATAGCTAAATTTGGTGGAATTCAAGGTTCCGGAATAATCTTGAATGCTGACTTGAAAGTCGCCGTTGCGACATGGCTTGCAATTTATAAGTACTTAGGCGGTGGTGATCTGATGCATTGGAAAGAAAATTTCATATGTATTGATCTTGACTCTGTCAGTCTGTCCACTTTATTTTTGGAAAGTGCTCAACCTAAATTTGCACTGATCGGGTGATTGAAACTATGTGATGTTAGATGCTGACTCAGATTTTTAGCGATCATCCTTGTAGAATTTGTAGTGATGACCGCCAATATTACGGTGAGGATTTTATAATTAGTGTGAATTTTTCCCTGATCACGCACAGTGGGCCATGATTTTGCGGCCTGACCATTGTCAAGATTGGAGTTTGCTTCCTGATCACATCCATTCATGCGGGAATAAAATCATGCCTTTCTCCAGCATTTCTACCATCGTTTACCACAAAAGTTGAGCAAAGGCTGTACATTTTATGGTGATGACAAAATGTACTGCCAAAATCTAAATTGTGTGAGAAAGAGTAATGGATTCATTACAATTAGAAGAATTTTAGGTGTGATTCTTCTGATTACTAATGATTGCTGTAATCACACTTGTTGAACTGCGGTGTATATTTGTGATTTTCTAGAAGAACTCTGACTCTCTGGATTCCAACAGATTACTGGTTTTGGTAATGAATAATGTTCAGATCAGTTTGATATGTTTTGTGAAATGATTTTGTTCAGATTCCCTGGCTCAACCAGCATATGTCCTGTTATGGCATTGAACAGGTCATGCAATCAGTTATTATATTCTTTTTAAAATTAGATATATTTCTAGGACAAGTAAACTTAGTTAATAAGAGTTTGGTAGAAGTTGAACCAAAGACCAAGTTGTTTTTAAAATGGTGAACCAATGACTGACAATTTAGGATGCCAAGACTCCTTTTTCTTTCTTTCTGCGAAAGAGACTTCTGTTAAATGATTAGTAATTTCATATTACAAGTTGGTCCTATTGAATTGTTGCAACTGGCCTTCATCATGAGTCAGAGACACTGGACGATTCAAAACGATCAGATGAATTGGGTATAGGAAGTTGTAAAAGTTGAATGCAGCCAAAGACTTGGACCAAATTCAAGGCAGCATACTTTTAAGTTTGGGCCCATTAATTAGTGGAGTGGTGAGTTATGATAGTGATAGATGGGACTGGACTTGCAGCTAATTTGAAACTGGAGGTCTTAAATGATGTGGCAAGTTCTAGCCTTTTGGAAGGCTAGATCCTGGAAGTGGTTTAGTTTTCAGCCTTCTCAGTGTTACTTGCTACTCTTAAAATGCTTTCAGATGTCCAGGTTCGTCTGGGCGTCCCAGAGACAACTCGATTCTGTTGAAGTTATTGTTGGTTTGTGTTAACTGCCAGTTGCTTCCTGTGCCTTTTCATCCACTGAGATGTAGAAGCTAAGTTTTGTGTTTAATCAAATACCCCACTTTGCCTCCAGGTGGTAAATTTCACTCACCAATGCTGGGTGATGGCATTTGAACCTGCAGGTGCTCCCTGTAGTGTTTTTATCTGATTCTCGGGAGTTAAAGGCCAATTACCATTTGATACTTTTAAACTCAATACTCAGTTTGGTTGGTTTTCAACAAAGACTGCGGAAGAACTTGGTTAATTTAGGACGTATTTTGCCTGCTGAAGCTGTTTAACTTTGCCTAGAGTTGACCAGTTCATCTTGACTGACCAACTTGTTATGCGTAAACTCAATTCACCTATGTCCAATGCTTCATAAATAAATTCTAAAATAGAAATAACAATGAGTCAATGCTTTCAGATTTAACAAAGCCTTGATCCACCCTTTTGATTCAATTGTTAAAAAGTGTTTTCACGTTCTCATATATCAGTTTTAGTTTATGTATCTCTAGATTTATGGAAAGTAATGCTTTGACTGGAAGATATTGATGTTGTTACTCTCTTGCAACATTTCCTTGAATGAATTAGATGCCTATTTTGTACAAAATGGAAGAGGTACTGGAGTGCGAAGTACATAAAGTATCTGTATAGCACAAAAAATATGTGAATAGAAAATGAATAAGATGCCTTTTTTTTATGAATGCTCTTTTCTCTGAATTTAAATTTTACTTTCTGCTTGGTCACATTATGGATATATGTTGACTGGGTTCTTTTGATTGATTGTGAAGTTCCTTTTATTCTTTGGTTATTAAGCAGTTTCAGGAAGAGTTCGAGTGGCAGTAAGATTACGACCTCGGAATGCAGAGGAATTGGTTGCAGATGCTGATTTTGCTGACTGTGTAGAATTGCAGCCTGAGGTTTTCACTGTTGCTTTTCTCTGTTGTTACTTGTACATGCCATCTTCAGAAAATTTATGTACTAATCAACAGTTGGTTTAAACTCAGGTGAAAAGGTTAAAGCTCCGCAAGAACAATTGGGATTCAGAAACATATGAGTTTGATGAAGTTCTCACAGAATTTGCATCACAAAAACGTGTTTATGAAGTTGTTGCAAAACCTGTTGTGGAGGTAGCTTGACTCATTTCCTTACATATGTACTGGATTCTTTCTACAAAGCTGTAGGTTTGAAGTTATTTACCATTGGCTTCTTTTAAGACATAAATTGTACACTTTTCTTTTATAATTTCTAAAGGCCTCTGGGGTTTTCTGTTCTTCAATAATTATAATGTTATATTTTAGTTTGTGCTTCTTTTAGGTAAAGTAGCTTATTCGAAAGAGCTCTAACTGTAGAAATATCTATTAAGTTGGTGTATCCATGCCAAATCACTTCATCCCTAATTACTTGTTGCTTCCCCATTCTTTTCCTTGGCAGCAGAAGTTTTTACCTTTATTTCTTTTCTTTTCTTTTTGAATGAAGTAGCTTATTTTTTTAATTTCAACATCACAGATCTAAAGCTCCATTTATTTAAATACAAAGAAAGATAACTGTTGCATCTTTTATAAAGAAATGTTCTATCATTCCCTATTTAAAAAATTGATTTTAGCAGCAAGTTTGATTCATTTTGTATGCAGAGTGTTCTAGAGGGTTACAATGGAACAGTGATGGCATATGGACAAACTGGCACTGGGAAGACGTTCACTCTTGGACGACTTGGAGATGAAGACACTGCAGCACGTGGAATTATGGTCCGGTCAATGGAGGATATCCTTGCAGAGATTTCTCCAGAGACTGATTCTGTGTCAGTTTCCTACCTTCAGGTTTTGAATCAGCATGTTATTGCTTTTTCCTTGTTACATTTTGTTTGGCTTCAGCTTGCGAAAGACATACAAATTCCTCTGTTGAGGCTTCCTGGGGGAGTTTGCAATATCTGATATCCTTGTTTGTCATTATTATGCTCAGCTTTATATGGAGAATATCCAGGATCTTCTTAATATAGGAAATGATATCATCCCAATTGTGGAAGATCCAAAAACAGGAGATGTTTCACTTCCAGGAGCTGCCTCAGTGGAGGTTAGAGATCAAAAGAGTTTTGTGGAGCTCCTTCGACTAGGAGAAGCTCACAGGGCTGCTGCTAACACAAGGATGAATACTGAATCTTCTCGAAGTCATGCTATTCTGATGGTATCAACTTAATCAATACGTGGGGCTCAAATGGTTGGAATTTAATTGATTTTTGTTGGAAGTATCTTAGTTCTCCTTGTGATGGGACAGGTACATGTTAGGAGGTCTGTCAGGGGAAGGCACGATAGAGATGCAGTTGTTTCAAATGAAAATGGCTATAATTCACCCTTAAGCAAACCACTTCGGCCCCCACTTGTTCGGAAGAGCAAGCTAGTTGTAGTTGATCTTGCAGGTTCAGAGCGTATTGATAAGTCAGGTATCAAATAGAAAATTCAATGTCCCATGCATTTTTATTCTGCTCTCTTTATTTGCCTGATTTGCTTTGAACTCCAGTGTTGGATCTGTCACATGGAACAGGTCCTGTTTGCTTCTGTCTTAGGTGAAAAGAGAGCTGCATTACAATGAGTTCCTTAGGTCTTTCATCAACTTATCATTATACAAAATTGACCTCTTTTTAATCATGACTGTGAAAATTGGTAAGGGTAGGAAGATCATGACTTTAATGTTTGATCATACAAATACAAACATTTCAGCAAAAGGTTGTTGGCTTATGCTTCCTATGTTATTATGAGGAACATAAATCATGTTGCTTGAGTCTTCTGATTTCTCAGGGGCTGATTACATGAAACATAAGGGTGTAAATTGGGCCGGTTCGGTGCGGGTTTGGGTTTGCCCAACCCTAACCCTCACTTCTACAGTTTTTTCCCAACCCTAACCCTAACCCTACATGTGCGGGTTGACTTCGGGTTCAAAGTCTTGCAACCAACTAGCATATCATGTTAAATAAACTTGGTGAAAAAGGCATCTCAACATAAGGGACAGCTCAATGCATGCATTTCATCTTACTGCCAACATAATTCATTCATCCAATTCCAAATCCAAACCCAATAGCTATAAACACTTGCATTATAATTTGGGATTGTCACACTTCCGTTATAAATAATTCAAACTGACAGATTGGAATTCAGCTATACACAAGTCCATTGTGACAGATTGAAATCACCAAACTAACAAATTGGAATCAAATGCAAGATACATTTTAAATCACAAGAAATGAAACTGTCAGCAAGGATTCTGACATAATCCCATCGAGTTAAAGAAGCTATAATATCCTACAAAACAGCCATATGAAAAAAACACTTTTTGATATGGAACATTCATAAAAAAAACCTGTTTACACACCCAACTAACAAATGACAGCAAACCCAATACACACACCCAACTAACAAATGACAGCAAACCCAACACATAAGCATCCTTAATTGCCATTCACACTTCTTCAACCAATTGCTCCTTCAACCTTGAAAGAATCAAATCCTTATAGATTAACATATTTAAATTGTAACCTTAAATTTTTACGTAAGTTCTAATTGTATTTAAATACCTTAAACCCAACAACATTAGATGCAGATGTTTTTTCAATGCTACCAGTGGTATCTGCGAAACAATAAACATAGAATTTAATAATATATATTATAAACATAGAGTTCTATATTAAATGAATAGATAGAAAGTTACCTATTTGTGTTATGTCATCCTCAAACAAATCATTAGGCAAACTCAACCAATTTTGAGCACAGATTAAACTTTCTACTGTCTTTAGTGATAACGAATAGCGATATTGGTCAAGTACTTGGCCCTCTATACTAAATGCTGATTTAAATGCAACTGTAGAGATATGAATAGCCAAATATTGCATGCCATGTGAGATAAGATCCAATACTTAGTAGTTGTAGACCATTATTTCAAAACATCAAAATGTGGTACATCATACTCCACCTTTTCTTCAAGGTATCGATCTACTTCTGTCTTCATGTCTATTACTTCCTCAACTTTTATAAATTCAGCATCAATGCCCCCCCATACTTTCCACTTTTTGAACAATCTCTAATGCCCTTTCATTTCCATGAAGTTTTGTGCAACAAAATTTAATATATTTCACCTTGTATTGAGGATCCAAAACACAAGCAATAACCAATAACATGTTGAGCTTTTCAATTCCACCCCAATATTTGTCAAAATTTCTTTTCATTTTGATGCACATATCATGAATGGGTGAATTTTCTTCCATTGCAACCTTAGATAGAAGCTTCTCTATCCTGTAAAGCTCAACAAAATAAATGTTTGCAATGACATAAGAAGATTTAGAGAAACGAACGTTAACATCATGAAAACACTTCAAAAACTTACAGAAAATCTTTGCATTTTCCCAATCATCTTCAGTAGGAGGATCCTCCTTTATAAAACTCGCATCTTCCATTTCTAATCTATCAAATGCCTTTTGAACCTGAAGGCACTTTCTAGCATTAGATATGTTGAGTTCCAATGAGTAGGCAAATCTAAACAAAATTCTCCTTTTACATCTAGATTTTCTTTGATAATACACTTATCAAAATGCCGTTGTCTTCCTGGAGAACTTCTAATATATTTTACACTGCTTCGGATGCAACTAATTGATTTGCTAATTTCCTCCAACCCTTCTCTCACAATAAGGTTCACTATATGTGCTACGCATTTGACATGAAAATATTCCTCCAGTTGCCAACATAGTTGATCTTTTCATAAGTATTCTTTTCAAAACACGCATTGCAATATCATTAGAGCTAGCATTATCAATTGTCAAAGTGAAACACTTTTTTTAAACCCAATTCAATCAAACAATGTTCAAGAGCCTGAGCAATCGCATCACTAGTGTGTGGAGAAGGCAAAAGTATGAAATTAATGTTCTTATTGTAATTCTAGTCAAAATCAATATAATGTGCAGTTACATATATATACCCAATATTTTGAATTGAAGTTCACAAATCCGTGGTCAAGCTAATATGCTGAACTTGATCTGTAAAGTTTTTGAGTAACTTTATTTTTTCTGACTGATAAATTTTCATGCAATCCTTGGCAATTGTTATTCTAGATACAAACTTAAAAAGTGGTTGTGCTCCACTCATAAAGTTTTGAAAACTTCTTTTCTCAACAAATGTAAATAGCAATTCATCAATAATTATCATTTTTGCAAGATCTTCTCTAGATTTTTTGATCAAACTTCAAATTGGTTAAAGCACCATCGCTGCCAATTTTTACAAAGGTTAATAGCTGTTGCTTGGGACCACCTTTCTTTGTATTCTTGCCACAATTATCAACATATCATTTTAAACTACTTGTGCCCCACCTACTATTACACTTCAATTTCATCTTGTAATATTTGTATACACAAAAAGCATCAAAATCACCTGGCTTTTGTGGAAGCTTTTCCAAATGATTCCATACTTCTAATCTATTTGGTAAACCTTTTGCTTTTTTAGCAATAGGTCAAGCCTTAGATTTAGAAGATTCATTATTAGTACCGGAAGCTCCAACACCATAACTACCTACTTCTTCTTCCATGGTAAACACGATACCTGAAATAACTCCAAAAGCATTAAATCTATAGTCAACAAGTAGATCTCAGAATTTGTGGCCAAAACTAAAAATACAACCAAACCAAGCCTACAAGCATAAATGAGAAACGGACACCATTACAAAATTTGTAGCAATTTTCGAACAAAAGTACAAAACACAAAAAATAAACGAAATCAGAAAATTCAAGGTAAAAATGAAAAAAAAAACAATACAAGCCAAATATACAAGAAGCAAAAAGTATAAACAATGCAACTCTTTACAATCTACATTCCATTAAAAAATTCAAAAATTCAAGAAGTTAGCTGTGAAATTTACCTTGCAGGCAGTGGCAGACTTGCAGTCAGTTGACACTTGGCAGAGCAGGGGCGAGAGGCGTTGGGCGATAGCAAAGCAGGGGCGTCGGTGGCGTCGGCTGATAGCAGAGCAGGGGCGAGGGGCATTGGGCGATAGCAAAGCAAGGGGTGGTAGCAGGGTAGGGGCTTTAGGCGTCAGCAAATGGGAAGGTTGTGGGTGGATCATTGGTGCGAGGCTGCAAGCTGGGGCAGTAGGAGGTAGGAGCAGTGGGAGGAGGAATTGAGGAAACAGAGTAGAGAAAGAAGAAGATAGGAGGGTTGGGTTTGTCATCGTCGAAGAGACGAAAACTTGTTGTCAGATGCCGGTTGGGCAACAAGAGGCAGGAGCAGCAGGGAAACGGAGTGGAGAAAGGAGGCAGGAGGGTTGGGTTTATCGTCGTCTAAGAGACGAATACCAGTTGTTGGACGCTGGTTGGGCAGCAGGAGGCAGGAACGGCGGGAGGAGGAATTGCGGAAACAGAGTGGAGAAAGGAGGGAGGAGGGTTGGATTCGTTGTCGTCGAAGAGACGAAGATTGGTTGCCAGACGACAGTTGAGCAGCAGGAGGCAGGAGCGGCGGCAAGAAGGCTTGTTAGGGCAGTAGACGCACAACGACGAGGAGGAACGACTGAATGTGGGAAATTGGAAATGAGTCAAACGACGATGCGATTAGATATTTAGGGTTGCTGCCTTTACACTAAATGATATTATATATTTTTTATTTTTTTAATAATAGATATGCTGCGAGTTCGGGCAGGTTGCCCGATCCCCTTACCCACTCCGAACCCGGAGTAGTGCGGGTTAGGGTTCGGGTGGAATATGGTCTTCCCAACCCGGCTTGAAATGTGGGTTCAGGCAGTTGGGTTCGGGTTAAACCCTCCCCAACTTGCACCCCTAATGAAACATGATTTTTGCAAAGCAGAGGCATGAATCTTAGTGGAAAAACGTTAAAGATTTCTTCCATACCTTGATTTCTAATTTTTTCAAAGTATATGTGGGAAATCCTATAGCTCATGAGATATTTGAGGAAAGAGAATTGATCCTTCTTGTTCACAAAGAACTTAAGTCGATTAAGTTGTGGAAATCAATTTCCATTACCTTAGGCGAAATCAAATTTGATCTAATAAAATCTGCTCCTTAAAGTATTTTGGTAGCGTTCAGCTTGAAGTAAGCATTTAATCGCTGGAATTTATCCTAGGAAGGGCAAATTTTTTGGTAAAAATTTGGCAACTCTTTACAGTCCCAAATATGTTTTTTTCAATGTTTGCTTTATTGATATTCTCTCTGATATTATATTATGGATGATGATTAATAAATTATCTTATATGAAACTAATAGTTTCATTCATTCCAAATTTTATTGATAATATCAAAGATACCACTGATACTATATTCAATATATAAATAATATCTTAGACATTATCCTTTTCTTAATAGATTACCCTAAACTTTCTTTTGATAAATTTTCCCTTATTTCTTCTTAAACAACTCTGATACTTCTTTAAATCATTAAAAACTTATATGTATTTAATACATTATTTATATATTTATATCAATAGATAATTAATTTTCGCATATTAAAGCTATACTAAATTTATTGAGGTTGTATGTACGGCGTATGGATCTTTTATATATTTCCATTGGTCATTAAATTTTGGCATTTAAACTAATGTCTTTGACTTAAATTTGTATTTATATTTATCTTGATTTATCATGGAATTTTATCAATTTTTTATTTTTCAATAAAATTTCTTGATAAAGATGATGTTATCTCTATAAAAGAAATAATACCTTTTTTGGAGACTACTGATATATCCTTAATTACAAATAAAGTGGATATTGGTTCTTTTCCGTTACTTGATGATGTAATGGATCCTTGTTTGGTAAAATCTGATTTGTAGTGATGTCATGTTGATGTGTTAAAATTTGAGTAATTTAGACCCTAGTAAAATAGAAACCAAGCACAATTGTGGGTTAAGACTAATTGCACGTATGTACAATGCACAAAATATGGAAAAAATGTGATGGCTTAGTACCTTGTTTGATATTTCCATAAGGGTTCATCTTACTTTTGAGTCAAAATATTGTTCGATTTTCTCTTTTTAAATCTATAGCGAAATTTTATATTAGCCTACTAGTTTTATTGACAACTACAAAATAGCCAACAAATTTTGACATTATACGAGAGGCCTTTCAAATTTTTTTAGTAATTGCAAAAATGCCTAGACTAGTGTGTGAAAGGACAAAAATGTCCTAAGGATGGAGGTGGTAGTGCATACATTTTTGAAGAATGGGCTTGCTGCTTTTTATGAAGTTGTGGGGAAGGCCTAGCACATTATGGCATTGGATTTACCATGTAATACTATACAAGTATGGAAACTCTTAAAAGTGATTTGCCAATTCCATGGTGCCATCTTATGCCTAAATTTGTAACTTTTTAAATTTTGAAAAAAGTGTCTTATTGAGGATTTTTTTTTTTTTTTGACAAATAGCTGCTCACTTGTTGGGTCAGCTAGCTCACTCTTTGTTGGTTATACATGCTTCATCATTTGTGGAAGATTTGATCTTCTAATCTTAGGGATTGATGAGAAAATGGAAAATCTAAGTAGTAGGTAAATATTTTGTATAGAGTACAGAAATGTTAGAATGTAGAGATAGGATTTTCTCAAATGGGTGTTTTTATAGCAATTGAGATCTTTTATATATTCATCAAGGTACACTTGTCCATCTCTCGTTGGTCCCCAAGAAAGTGAGGATTAGTGTAAGTTTTTTATTTATTATTATTATTTTTTTTGCAGAATGGACTCTCTTAAGTTTTGTATTTACATTTTTACCTAGCTGTATATTGATTTTGCAATTTAACCCAGATAAGTTTTGAAATTGTGCATGTTAAACCAATGCGCGATTAGTTTATCCTTTTGTATATTCTTTTAACCAATGTCATAATCGAAGACATCACTCAAGAGCAGAAGCAGTGTCGGGTTGAGAAGAAAAGGGAAGACTGGTTGGCATTCTAGGGTTGGAACTCTCTTGAATAAGACTTCTAAAGTCAAGAATACCATTGGCATTTCAGTCCTTTTGAAAATATCAAATTGGTTGTATCAGACTTACACTATGTTTTGAATGGTACTTGATGTTATTCCTACATTGGTTTAAGTTGCACAGTTTTAAAACTTACCTGGCTAAAGTGTAAAATTAATATATAGGTTGATTAAAATGCAAATATGAAATTGAAGAGGGTATATTTTGATTTTGCAAAAAGCCCAATTAGTATACCTAGTTTAGAATATGTGTAGATTCATCCAATGCAAATATGCAAAGTATCAAGTAAAACCCTTAATTAGAACACAAGTATGAGCCTCTCCATGTATAGCCCCTCACATCTAAGGCCCCTCATGCATATGGCATGGTGCTCAAATATACCAAAGCCATGTACTCTAATACAAGTGCACCATAACCCCTCCAACCTGTTGGGTGATCCTCTCCCCCAGTTGTTGCTATCATCTAATAAGTAGTCTTCTGGATCATTAGATGAATGAGGTGGACTCTCATGGATCTTAATAATCTACCATATTTTTTGTTCATCTTTGTGATCTGTCAACACACCCAATGTCAAGGAGGTGGAGTGTCAAAGGTGGACTCTACATAAAGATTTGTTAGGGGTTAGGCCTCCGAATTCTTTAAGTTGACTTTCATCTCTTTAGCTTTTTTTTATTTTTATTTTTCATTGAGGATCTTCTTTATTGGTAGGATGGGGCAAGTTATTCCTGTCACGAACTACCTTCAATGTCAAAGGTTTTGCTTGGCCTGGTGTTGAGGTGAGTGGACGATCATATTATCTTGGCTTGGTTCGCACCGCCTTGATCTACGTTAGGTCAATAAGGAATGGGACCTATTGGATCAGTTGATTGAATTATTCCACCAAAACTATCTTAGTTACAAGTTGCCTACCGTGTTCCTGTTTAGCACTCGAAGATCCTTGCTGGGTAAAGGCAAGGTTTACATGATTATAAGGCTTTCTACTTGTATCCTTGGTAGTATAGGTTCGAGTCACGAAAACAGTCTCTCCAAAAATGAAGGTAATATTGCGTACATCTTGCTCTCTTTAGACCCGTCATTAGCAGAGGCCTCATGCATTGGGTATACCCTTATTTTTGTTCAATAGATGGCATCAACTATTGATGCTGATTGTTGTGTTGATGAGGTAGCACTTTGAACTTGATGTTAGCAAGGACTTGGGGTGCTTACAAGAAAGAGAAAGGTTATCTAGGTAGGCTCTTGCTAATGTGGGGTTTGGACAAGGTAGCCATACCTTCAGTAATTATTTTGAATCGCTTACACTAATTTATTTTTGGTGGCGAACACATTTTGATGTTATGAATCATTTAGAAATTTGGACTTGTAAATGTATGAGGCTTCAGCCAATGCGGGGTTTAAGAAAGATAAGATGTATGTTGCCGTATCTTCATTTTTTAAAAGGCTATTTCTGAGACTCGAACCCACGTTATCAAGGATAGAAGTAAAGAGCCTTACCATCACCTGGTGCGCACTAAAAAATTGGATTTATAATATTATTTAAAATCATCTATTATTTTGTTACTCTGTTGTATCTTTCAACTTATTTTAGACATGATATGTCAAAAAGTGCATTTCATTTCTTTGTTTTGCCATTTTTTTTTTAAGATATTTTCCAAAACGTCCCTTTCCCAAGGGCATGAAATAATCATTGAAATCAAAATTGCAAACACTAAATTATAGTCAAATTTGCAAATGAATAAAGGGAAAGGATTCTATTGTAATATTATGATGGAAATTTCCATGCAACTGATTGGTTTGGGGCCACGATGATGCATATGTTAAATCCAATCTATTCATCATGCCTTGCATGATTTGTTAAGATTCAAAAATTCATCTTAATGGATTACTTAGATGAGCAATAAATAGGGAGAGAATTTTAACAGGTCCTTATTCAAATATCAAATGAGACGAATTTTGCAGGCAGCCTAAGGAGCAACAAAATGGAGGACAATTTTAACAGGTATGTATTCAATCTCAAATGAGGTGAATTTTGTAGGCAGCCTAGTGAGCAACAAAATGGAAGAGAATTTTAACAGGTCCATCTTCAATCTCAAGTGAGATGAATTTTGTAGGCAAACTAATGAGCAACAAACAGGAAGAAAATTTTAACAGGTGCATATTCTATCTCAAATGAGAGGAATTTTGCAGGCAACCTAATGAGCAAAAAAATGGAAGAGAATTTTAACAGGTCTGTATTCAATCTCAAACGAGACGAATTTTGTAGGGAGCCTAATGAGCAACAAAATGGAAGAGAATTTTAACAGGTCCACATTCAGTCTCAAGTGAGACGAATTTTGTAGGCAACCTAATGAGCAACAAAATGGAAGAGAATTTTAACAGGTGCATATTCTATCTCAATCTTAACTGAACAAAATAATGCCAGGTATGATGAATAGATTGGATTAAACATATGCATCATTGTGGCCCCAAGCCAATCATCTGCATGGAAATTTCCATTGTGACATTATCATAGAACCATTTCCCATGGAAAAATTCTTGGCTAATCAGATGTCATTTCCCTATTGAAAACTATTATATTCATAAAGTAGATCTTTGTCAATGGCCTGGTGTATTTTATTTGATTTAACAGGCAGATCTTCAATTGATTAATGTAAAAGTCTATACAAATTTTGATTGCTTGCCCATTCATATGGGTTTTCTGGGATACATCTGTATCAACTTGAAGCTACTTGTCATAAACTGTGTCAAGTTTCCTACTTAATTATGAGTTTTACCCCAAGCACTTCCAAATACTTAGAACTTGATGCATGGGGACTGACGATCGTGATGATACTGGGAATTGGATGCATGATGGGCTGTCGTGCCTATGAGCTTTGACAAAAACAGATATAGGACAAAGCGACAAACCTTAGATCTAACAGAATCTGTTCTTGGCAAGTTATCTATTTGGCATGTTTGAGGCTGCAAATTCTTTTAATCTTTCTTGCAAGCACTTTTTTCTATTTCATTCATAGATAATAAGAATTAGTTGGTTGAGCCATTGAGGTTGTGATGATGATGATGATCTCTTTCCCTTTTTACTCCCTCCTTTTTTTCTGTATTTGTCTTTTTTACTTTAATGCAGCGAATTTATGTCTAAAGATTTATCTCTAAGGCAAAAGCATAGATGTCTCTGATGGTTAAAAATAGTTAACATTCTGTCTTGCCAAATGCAAATCAGATGCAATGTAAGACTTATGACTCTTATTTGCATTTTTGAGTGTACAAATTGTCTCTTTGATTTTCCTATTGCTAGTGCCCTTTGAGAAAGTTTTGTGCTTTTCTGTCTGGGAATGTTTCAACCACAATGTTCTGTGAGGGTACTGTATCCAGATTTTGCATCTGGAAGATTTGAGTAAAACAGGCTAATGTCAAGTTTTCTCTTTGTTTGTTTATTTGTTTGGCAGGAAGTGAGGGACATGCACTTGAGGAAGCAAAATCTATAAATCTTTCACTGAGTGCATTAGGAAAGTGCATCAATGCTTTAGCAGAGAACAGCACACATGTGCCAGTTCGTGATTCAAAGCTTACAAGGTTGCTTCGGGATTCATTTGGAGGTATGGCAGTCTTCATGGGTGAACCATTGTTTTTTCTATGATCATTCTATGTGAGGCTGATTGACCATAACTGTTCATGTATTGAGCTCAATATACAAATAGATTAACATGGATTCTTGGTCTAGTGCTTCTATGCCAGTGTTTACCATGACCAAAGTTTGTGCTTCTTTGCCATTGTCATTATCATTGTCTGACAATTGACACAGTATTAAAATTTTCTGATAGATATATAAACTCATACTTGTATTTGGTGCATTTCCCGCCTGACTTCTGTTATGTTGTACCAGGCACTGCAAGGACTTCACTAATTGTAACTATTGGGCCATCTCCACGCCATCGAGGAGAAACCGCCAGTACCATAATGTTTGGTCAAAGGGTGGGTTTCAAATTGCAGTTGCCATCGTTCCTTTATAATCGTTTGTTTGATGTTCTTGCAGTATGTGTTCAGTTATGTGATAAGACAAATTCTAACAACAGGTTCAATGAAGCAAAAAAAAAAAAAAAAAAAAAAAAAAAAATGCCATGAGAAAGGAAGAAGATGGTAGATGTATGCCAGTGGTGATTGGTTACTTCCCAAGACGGGGATAACTTTCGCCTAGGATTTCCTTCTTAAGGACAGTTAATGATAATTTGTTTTTCTCACTGTCGAAAGAAATTTGTGAAACTATGTAATTGAAATATTTCAGCTTTACCTAAAGTTCCATATAGTTCATTTTCCTGGAGATTTTGGTGATTGCTGTGCTTACTGCTTATGCTGCCTGATCAACTGATATTCTCTTTTAGAGGCTTTTTGAAGCCTTAATCTATAAATCCATTGCTCAAATGGGTGTGAGTTAGCCTCTCAGCAATTGTTCTGTTGATCATTGTTCTGAAAAGATACCAATTCTTGGGTGCTTCTATGCACATGCTTTATTTTTCTTCAAGGTCATGTAACTTTCTTTTATCCCTTCTACTCCAAGGCATTTCAGGAGATGGATCTTTTCTCATGGCATTTGGTGATAGCATTTAACCTTTCCTAGTAACTGTTAAGGATGGGGAGCATTAGGCTCTTTTAAAGTTAGAGACTTCCATGGATGATGCTCCTGCTAAAGTTAGAGACTTCCATGGATGATGCTCCTGCTAAAGTAGAGACTTCCATGGATGATGCTCCTGCTATTCATCCCCCATCATTTAAGTCCTCCTGACTAACTTGGTTGAATTCAAATAAATGTTCTGCTATTTCACTCAAATAACAATGTTCATGGACCAAATTCACCGTCTTGCTACTATGATGTGAATATAGAAGGAATATAATAGAAGAAAACTCCTAGGTTGAAATTGGCTGGGAAATTAAAACTTCTCTTTATTTGTCAAGAAAATAATCTTAGAGCTTCTTTTCCAAGTTAGGTCCTCTTTGCTAAGAAACCTAAGGGCTGTCAATCATATTAGACGTTGGTCTTACATTATTCAAGCAATTGCAGTGCAAAGAAGAGAAACCCATCTTGGGTTCTGATGTCCTAGGGGAGGTAGGCAGCGACTGTAGATGTGTTTTCTCTGGATAATATCCATTCACAGCTCTAAATGAGCAGAGCTAGTGAACAGTAATGTTTGAATTATTCTCTTTCTGAATTCATCGATTGCCTTCTTATTGAGCAAGGTCATTCTTGGATTGCTCTGGCTTTGTTCAAGGTAAATAGTCCAGCTCTATGTAAGAGATCTCATTGAAGGACCATAATGACTTGCATCAGGATCCTAGGACAGGTAGGCTAGAGAGAGTCCTGACCCTCTTCTTTGTTGCATTCTACCTCAATATGTTTTCATGTTGGCTGCTGGAGGTTTTTATCCACACTTCAAGCAATGATCACTATGGAAGGGATCTCATTAATGAAACTAAATAGATTGTCTACTATCATCAGAGAACAAGGTCAGGGTGTATCTTCTGTGAACTACAATTGCTCTTAACTCTAATCAGGATGCTTAAGTTGAGCATCACATCTAGGTATCAAATAATAAATTCATTTAATGTAGTCCAAAATTCATGTCATAAAATAATTTTGCTTTTGTATTCATGATTTATGTATCATTTTCAAACACAATGATCATTATGCTGTCTTTTCCGCCTTTATCAAATGACTTTCGTCATTCATGCCCAACTCTTTGCAAGGATGTTTGTGTTGATTAAATGTATTTGCAGAACCTTTTCTTAGCATTCATGTCTATATCATGTCATTAAGCAACTCTAATTAGGCAATAGGTGGCTTTTATGAAAATGATTCTTTCCTTCATTGAAATTTTTCTAAATATGTGGAATTGAAAGTTGAAAGTTGAAACCTTCATTGAAATACATATAATTGTAACTCCAAACTTAATGAATGAAGGTTTGTGCACTAATCTTTTGTCTTGCAGGCAATGAAGGTGGAGAACATGGTGAAACTAAAGGAAGAGTTTGATTACAAAAGCTTAGCAAGACGGCTTGATGTACAATTAGACAAGTTGATTGCAGAACATGAAAGACAGCAAAAGGCATTCAAGGATGAGATTGAGAGAATAAGCATAGAAGCAGAAGATCAGATAGTTGTGGCTGAAAGAAAATATGCAGATGCATTGGAGGTGGCATACTTGTCATCTGCAGTGTTGCATTAATGAATTTCATTTGTAAATATTATTGTATTGATCCCTTTCTGTTTTGCAGAAGGAAAGATTGAAATTTGAGAAAGATTATATGGAATCAATGAAGAAGCTTCAGGAACAACAGGTCACCAATCAGCAAAAGCATGTGAATGATACAGCCATACTTGAACAAAGGGATGGATGCTTGGATAAAACATGTCATACAGAGGTTCTATTTTCTTTCCGGAATTGCCTTTAATGTTACATTTACTATTTATCCAATTGTCATGTCATTCATTTGGTTCAGCATTCACCTTAGTTGGCTGCTTGTTCTCATTCTTTCCCAGCTGCAATGTGGGCTATTTAGTGGAATTACTAAATGATCTGAAGTTGCATGGTTTATGATCTACTAATTCACTTGCTGAAAACTACATGCAACAATAGGACATATGTAGCTTTTGCCTTGTAGTAATTCAGTTGGTATATCAGTATTATATTTGTAAACTCATTCTTGCCATCACATTTGGCTACCAGTTTCAATAGATTGATCCTGTCTTGAGTAGTTGCGTCCTACTTTTTACTGAAATTTCTTCTTATCTCTGTTCCTTCACTGCTGAGTAATTCTTGATTATCTTCTTTCTTTTTTCCTTCCGAGTAGTTACCTAAAACTGGCTATTGCTATTTTCTTCCTGTTTTGCAGGGACCAGATTCAAGAAAGGATGAAATCGCTGAGATCAACAGATTGCTTAACAATGAAATCCAATTGAGAAAGGCCGCTGAAGAAGAGGTCAAGAATCTTAAAAATCAACTGTTGCAAGGGAAAAACTTGGAGGTATGATCAGTTTTCAATGAATGAGTTTCTTTGCCATTGTCCAATTGTGAAATTATAAGTAGATTTTTGAATATCCCAGGCAGCTGGAAATGCTGAGATTTTAAAGCTCCGCAAGATGCTGGAAGATGAAGCCCATGAGAAGGAAAAACTTGAAAAAGAAATTGCAGAACTAAAAAGTCAGCTATTGCGTTTGAGCATTGAAGCTGATGAGGTTTGCTGTCTACAGAACTAATATTTAAATCAAATCTGATTCTCTTTTGCATATATATTATATAGAAAAAGGTTTATGATATCATGCAGTTAATCTTGCACTTTTTTAGAATTGTATGGTAAATGAATTGTTTGACAAAGAAATTGTGAACATGTATTTCATGTCCCTACAAATTCTCCTTTTACATCTGTTTTGAACTTTTCATTCAACCTCTTAACAGACAAGGAGGAATTTAGACAGGGGTGACTCAGGAAAGCTATTTACAGGGTTAGAGTCCCTAATGAACCAAGTTAGGCATGCACAACACAAAGATTCAGGAAATGAACAGAAGGCCTCAATTGCCAAACTCTTTGAACAAGGTACTGAAAAGCTTCTGGGAGTGATGCCTCAAATTATACATCACTTGCATTTGAACGTAGCTGCAATAATCCTTTTTACTAATGGAATCAATTGGTGTTACAGTTGGATTGCAAAAGATCTTGTCATTGCTTGAATCAGATGATGTCGATGTTCGGATTCATGCAGTGAAAGTGGTAGCAAATCTGGCAGCTGAAGGTAGCTTTAGTCGTATCCTTATTGATACAAATGTCTAATTCTTTCTTTAAATCCTAGTAATTCTGCTAAAAATTGTCATTGGAGCTGCATCCATATTCTTCCACATTCCATTATCTTTTTTCTGTAATTGAATTCTGGAGTTATTTCTAAGTGTTTCACTTCTCTCTATAATTTTTCATCCTCATCCTGTTTTTCAGTATTGAAAATTCTACTTGATACGAAACCGTATAGGATACTACTGGCTGATAGAAAAGGAAAATTATGCTAGGAACAGAAAATTTTCCATCCCTTGACATGTCATATACATATCTCAACAACCCTATTTTTTAAATCATTACCTGTCTTTCCCACCAAAAAGCTTATCCATTTTGTCATTATTCACTTTATAACTAATATAATCTCCTATATTGCTGACATTATTTCCTTCACATTTCTTTTTATTTCCACCTAACCAAACATGCTTGTATGTAAGAAATTGAGATGATCTCCAAACCCATTATATGCTTTACATTTCAGGTCCTCAATCCATGAACTGAAACATAGCATAAAATAGGAATTGTAGAAATTAAAGTGCAACATGGCAGCTGTGCTCTCTCTCTCTCTCTCTCTTTCTCACCACCCCCCCCCTTTTAAAGAAATGTTTTCTACATTGGAACTTATGAACAAGAATTTGAATTAACAATAAAATAAGAGCACAACAACATGAGGACCTAACTAAGCTAGATTGATAAGAACAAATTACAATAGCTACTGTAATATGTGTTATTATGGTCCATGTTCATATTTGTAACACCCTGAACTCTAGCTAATGTGAAATATTGTCTGCTTTGAGCTCACAAGATCTTGCTAGCACCCAGAGCCCGCTCACAATTGTCCCTTTAGGCCAAGTCTCTAACCCAAAAGACGCCTCATAATGACTTGCCACAATCAAACTCAAACCCCTAATCTTAAACCATATTGGTTTTGAAATCAATTCTTTCACCAACTGAGCTACCATTTGTAATGCTTTCAAGACTGAGCTACCATTTGTAATGCTTTCAAGTCTAGTCAATGTGAAGTATTATCCACTTTGCGTTCTCCAAATCTTGCTAGCACATAGAGCCTATATAGCTTGTCTCTTTTAGCCAATTCTCTAGCCCAAAAGAAGTTTTATAATAACTTGTCATAATTCACATGCAAGCCCCTAATTTCAAATCATATTGATTTCAAAACCAACTCTTTAACCAACTGAGCTATCATTTGTACACTCCTAACTTTAGCTGATGTAAAGTATTGTCCGTAATAGGTCCACCAAATCCTATTGGTACGCAAAGGCCAGAAGGTTTTGTTCCTTTGGGCTAACTCTCTAGTCCAAAAAGGCGCTTTACAATAACTTACCACAGTTCACACTCGAACCCCTGATCTCAAGTCATATTAATTCCAAAACCAACTCTTTCACCAATATGACTTGAGATCAGGGGTTCGAATGTAAACTATGACAAATTATTGTGAAGTGGCTTTTTGGGCTAAAGAGTTGGCCTAACGAAACAAAATTGTATGGGCTTTGCATGCAAGAGGGATTTAGTAGACAATACTTCACAGTGGCTAGATTTGAGGCGTTACAATATTCATGCTTTGCTAAAGTCACGTGAGTATCATAGTAATCCCTTTTCCATATGCAAGTGCTTCAACTTTTTTGTGTTGCTTATTCACATTAATTGTTTCCTGACTAACAATTTTTAGTTCATCTGCAGAATCAAATCAACAAAAAATTGTTGATGCTGGAGGTCTTAATTCCTTGTTGATGCTTCTTAGAAGCTCAGAGGATGAAATTATACATAGGGTAGCTGCTGGTGCAATTGCAAACCTTGCAATGAATGGTAAATGATTTACTTTCTTTTAGTTCCCATTTCCCATAGGTTGATTTTTTTTTCCTGTATATACATAGTTTATCAGCATACAGGGATTGTGCAGTTCACACCTGTTATCTGGAGCTAATGCCCGTAATTTATAGTCCAAAAGGGCCCCAACTTTTTGTCATCTGATCTTTCTGCTCTATCAATCCTTTCTGTCTTTTAGAAACCAACCAGGAGCTTATAATGGCCCAAGGAGGTATCAGTTTATTGTCAATGACTGCAGCTGATGCTGAGGATCCCCAGACTCTCCGCATGGTTGCTGGAGCAATTGCTAATTTATGTGGCAATGGTAATCTTCTGAAGCGCCTTTTATGAGTATTTGATTTCTCTTTAACTAGATAGTGAAATTCTAGGCTGTTAATTTCTTGGTAATTCAGTATAAGATCAGTGGTTCAATGCAGAGAATTTAAATTGATGCTTTAAGGAAACTTGAGTTTGGTCCTGTTCATATGCCTTGTGTCAGGTAGTATTGTAATCATTTAAACAATGATTGAGGCCACATCAGTAAATCCAGGGTATGTAGTCTGGATCTGTTATCAGCAACATTTTTGTGAATGAGATCAGCACTGTAGCTGACAGTGTTCATGAATTTGAATTGGCAAACTGTTAGGCCACCTTATCAATGGCCAATGGCTAACAAGTTGCTAAAGCAGTTTGTTCTAATTATCTTCTGCAAAGTCTGCTGATTCATTGAATAGTCCCTATCTGTGAGATTTTGGAACATGGTACATCCTGATGTGGTAAACAAATTTTATGGTCCAGAGACATAAACCTTGGCATTCTCTTGTGACACCATTATTAGATGGTATTGCTTGAAATAAATCCTAAATTTCACTAATAGCCAATTCACAACGTTTCATTTCGGCCTAAGCAAATCATGATGTTTTCAAGAAAAATCTTTTTTTTTTTTGGAAGTAGTAACTTGTTTGTCCATATTTTTTCACTATCATTTCTTGCTGTAAAGATTTCTGGGATCTCTTTTTACCATCTGATTTGCCTTGCTAGCCACTTGAAATCAGTTAGTGTTCCAATTGGATAAAATCATCGTTTTTGAAACTGGTTGGAGAATCAATTGATTGTGTATATTAATTTGACACTCAGGTCGTTTTTCAGAAGGTTTATCTTCCTTGCATGCTTTTTTTTTTCTTTTCTTTTCTTTTTAAATGCAGATAAACTACAAACAAAGCTAAGAGGTGAAGGTGGTATAAAGTCATTGTTAGGTATGGTTAGGTGTGGGCATCCAGATGTTCTTGCACAAGTTGCTCGTGGCATCGCAAACTTTGCAAAATGTGAATCCAGAGCATGCAGTCAAGGTAACTCCTGATACAGATGGTCTTGCTATCTTGATAAACTTCTACTCATTTTTGTTGCAACTTTTGGCTCGTCAAGGGCACAGTTTGATAATTATTGGGAGCTATTATTAACATGGATTTTTGTTTCAAAAGTTGTTATCTGTGCAATAGGAAGTTGATTATATTTAGTAGAAGTCATCTGTATTCTGTCCTAAGATTTTTCTTTTCATGATGCATCATTATTGTTGTTGCTAACTTTGAAGTCTATTCTGGCGTTCATTTAGGATTGTACGAGCAAAAAACAAAATTGTCTGAAAATTGATCTTCACTGGGTTTTTTGGCACTTAAATTCATCTTTAATTTCAATACCTAAATAATTGTTGCAAACTCCTCAAGTGAACTAGACTCGCATGCTTTCCAACCAGAATCAATGGATAGACCCTTAGAAACTATGGTTGGTCATTTAGTGAAACCTTCATACAGCCTATTTAGTGACAGTCGCTTATCTCTGTTTCTGACATTTCCATGGCCCAAGAAAGATTTATTTGAACTGGGTAGAGAGGGCCATAGGAAGTAAATGACATGTTTGGATCATCCCAATTTCTAGTTATGTTTGCAGAATCTAGGCCACCTGAAGAAAAACAAACCTGTAACACACAGCAGCCTATTATGTCAAGACTCAAAGCCAAGGGTGCACAGCTGAATTATTGCAACAACTGATTTGGTGGGGAATCACCCAGGGTACACAAACCTCCAAATGGACTTAACACAACCCCACATCTCATGACAGCTTTGTCGATTAGGGTCCTAAACCATCTGAACAAGGCAATTTTGTGTTTGCTTCCTATACTGCTATTCATCAACTGCAATGCCAATGATTTCAGGATACCCTTGTGGGTCTGAAATAGCTGTACAACATTGCCACAATAATCAATCATCCATTTGTTGGCCCACTACAAATGGATGGCCAGGACACCATTGCTTATGGCCACCTATTGTCAAACATGTTGAAAATACGCCAGGATTAGTGTGTCCCCCTAGGCATCCTTGGGTCATCATGAAGTCCAGAATATAAGCATTCTGCTTAGCCAAGATCTACAATTTACACCGCAGAAATTAAAAGCAAGGAGCGGGTTTGTGCACGTGGGCATACTGGCATTTAAACCATGTACTCTTGCACCTTCATCCGCTGTAGCTCTTGCAGGCTTATATGCAAGTCATCTATGAAAATGTGATATGTGACAATTGTAGAGAAACATTTGTGGAATTGGAGTTGTAATGTTTGCCATTACAAATGCTCCAACAGGGACCACGACAAGGAGGTCTCTTCTGATTGAGGATGGAGCTATGCCATGGATTGTCCAAAATGCCAATAGCGAAGCGTCACCTATCAGACGCCATATTGAGCTTGCACTCTGCCACTTAGCACAGCATGGTGAGTTCTTCTTTCTCACTAATTAAGATGTCAGCATGGTTTATGTCATCAGCTTTTGTTGAATAACTTCAGCTTCATTTATCTTCCTGGTTGACCTGATGGAGATAAGGCTATTCTTTAGTTGTATTCAATGCCTTTCGAAAGAAAGAAATAATCTTGGTTTTGATTACTCCAGAAGTGAACGCGAGGGACATGATCAGTGGAGGCGCATTGTGGGAACTGGTCCGCATATCGCGGGATTGTTCTCGAGAAGACATTAGGAATCTTGCACGGCGGACCCTCCAGTCCAGCCCAACTTTTCAGGCTGAACTGCAGAGATTACGTATAGATTGCTAAATTTGTTGGCGGAAATTCTTTTAGCGTGAGAATTTTCTGAAATGCTGTGCACGTTGACGGTCCAAAACACATTCCGCGATGACGGGGGCGGAAGGCTGCATTGGAACCACCTTTGGCCTTTCGGAGTTTTTGGGGTGGTTTGTGGCCTGTGATTTGAAGACTGAGTTGTGTATATCAGCCATCCTTCTCGTTGTCATTCAATTGTAATTGCTTGCTGCTAGATCTTGTTCCATCGTGTAATCAAATGCTGGCGATAGCTTTCATGTGTATTTTTTTAATGTATAAGTGTGCATATGAGAAACTATAGGATTAGGTTTGGATTGGCCGACCACCAGCGCGTGCTGCATAAGGAGATTAAGAATTTTACTGTTATGGATTAGAATTGTTAAAGTTGCTTGAAAAAAATAGACTTAAACGCATATGTATCATGGTCTGGATTCTGTAACGTCCGACAATCCAATTCCGTGGTTTCTATCATGTTTACCAAAACGCCGTTTAGCCTGAAGGGCCCCAATAATAGAGGTAACCTACACCAGAGGAATTGCTATTAAATAAATAAACAAACAAAACATTGACGTAAACATTTAAAAATCTATTTTTATTAAGAAAGTAAAACCACCGTCTGCTTCTATATTCAATGCCCAGAGGCATGCCAAGCATGATGCACCAACTCATCATCCCCTTTTTTTCTAGGCCATTCCAACCCGTACCGCCCAACTGCAATTGCCGACCAGCGCCTACCCCGCCAACCCATCACGTAGAATGACGAAAATGCCCTCAACAAAGCCTCAAATCCTCTCCAGCTTGTCCGCCTTCACGACCGGATTTGCCTTGGCGATTTCGCCCCGGCCCAAGCCCTTGAAGTCGAAGGTGCACCCGTGCTCCTCCGGGTACCTGTGTGCACCGCAATAGGTGCTCCCGCACCTGCACTTGAACCCCGTCAAACCTACCCTCTTCTTGCAGCTCCCGCACCTGTTCCGCATGCTCTGGCCAGGCTGCGACGCCACAGGATTCAGTGCACCCGCGGCGCAGGTTTCGCTACCGACAGCAGAAGAGGAAGAGGAATCCAGCGACGCGGGATCTTCCGACGAGATTGTTTGAAGGGGAGGATTGAGGGATTTCTTAACAGCGGCTTTCGCCGAGGCGGTCTGTTCTTCCTTAATGCGGAAGTCCCGGTAGCATTTCGAACAGAGGTTCAGGGTCGCCGGGCTCCCGAAGAAGCCGCAGCCGTTGGCGCAGAGGCGGTGGTTCTCCGGCTGGTTCCAGCTCTCGTCCGATGCCATCTCTCTTAGGGTTTCAGACGTCCGGATCTTAAAAAATCGCGTGCCAACAAAATCCAGAAACCCGATATTCTATCAGAAACCGTCAGAGGAAAAGCAAAAAGAAATGGCGACACACCACCGAGATGAAACTGCTGCAATAAAAATTGCGGAAAATCCCACAAATTACCACGCAAGGGCTTGGCTAGGCCTTTTAATCTCTCTCCCGATTCCTTCCTTGTAAGTGCACCGTACTAATACCTTCCGTCTTCCAATCTCTCTCTGAGGTAGTTCTTCAATCCCAGCTAGCAAAAGCGCAGAACGAAATAAGCGGAATTGGCGTCTACGTCTTTCTCCTGGTGCTTGCGCTTTTGTACGATACAAAAATCTCACGTAACGAAGTTTCGTAGCGCGGTCCTTACGCTGCAACCGGCTACGGCTTCCTTTAGCCGGTTGCCTTTTGAGTCGGGCCCACCTCGGTCTGGCTGTATGTGCAGCCACGTCATGGCCAGCTGCAGACAGCTGGCGGTGGCCCAGACGGACGCGTCGACTACTTGGAAGGAACGAAGGTGGTAAATGATAATGGTGGAATTACGGAGTAACGGAATACGCAACTGAGCAGTTCACGTGGCTTTGATCTGGAAATTGAGGCGGTAATGTGGTGATCTGAACCGGCCATTACGGAATTGGATAGAAGCTAAAATTAAATTTTAGGATATTTATTTATTGAGAAATTGTTCGTGACTATTTTAATTGGTTTTTGTCAGTAGATCATCAAGTGTATGAATTAAATTTTAATTTCGTTCACCATGGCATGTCAGATAAAATTCAAGAATTTAATGCAATTTAAGATTTAGATAACTCATCAAAATTCATCTAATTTTAATTGGGTTATTATCCAAATAACTTTTATTTGATATTGCAAAACAGACACCATCTTTTTCTATTTTACAAACAACGTGTTATAATTTCTTTTAAGTGCTGCAATGGAGGTGGACATTAATCCCTTTAATATACAAGTTTCATGCACCAAAATACATCTATCCTCCAACGGCCTTCAACTTCTTTCTTCTATCGTTATGCTGCAAGGAATTATTTTTCTTTCTTGATTATATTGCATTATATATTATTTAATAGCACATATTTATTACACATATGTATGCATATACATGAGTTAAAAGCTTAAGTTCAATACCTACAACTCAACCATTAACTAAAAAATATTCATAATGAACCACAACTTTCCAAATCTTACTTCAATGTCAATGTTATAAAAGATACAACTATTTTTAAAATTAATCCTCAGCTACTTATGAACAAATTCAAATTTCTCCAGAAAAAAAAAAGGTTCTTTAAAACTTATAATAAAAAGGAAAGAGCAAATGTTATACAAAAATGGATGAATTATATTCAACAAGTAAAAAACTATATAAAATTCTTTACATGGTATGACAATCAAATATTAAGATCTGTCAATATGATGTCAAGATCTTTTAGTACAACTTCTTTACCACCAAGACCTCCTTCACCACTTAGAAATTCTGAAACTATCCAACCTAAAAATAGATGACAAATGTATAAAAGAACCTTATAAAATCTCTATTTATAAAGAAATGCTAGTATTTATCAAGGACTTATCTCCCATAATAGAATAAATAACTTTGCTAATGAAAAAATAATTAACATCAATAATAAGTTAAATATTCCAATTATATCTATGACAACTCATAAAGAAAAAGAAGTATCTTCTAGTTTTAATGATGAATCTAGTAGAATCACTAAATCTTATTGTTGGTCCCACCAAATGACTAAACTAATGCAATCTTATAGAAGCGATTGAATATACTATATGGACAATGACTCAAGAACTTATAACACAAATATTATAGTGGTTGGGCACTCCCTACCTACTCCACTCTCTAAGTCACAATCACTGACTTGAGTCCAACCAGTCAACTTAATCCCAAAGTTACAGTTGTACAAAAACTCTATTCTTTGGACTTACACTTCCAGGTAACATTATAAATGAATCACTTAAACAACCTATAATGATTCAATTATCTCTGTGTTTACAACCCAAACTAAGGAACAATCAACACAATAAAGAATGTAATAATGAAAGGATTACAACCAAATCAACTCTCAGGTGAACTTCAGTGCTATTGACTCTCTAAGCCTCAATCACCTACTAAACCAAATTTAGAATCTCTTAATTATCTTGATCTCTTGATTTTCTCTTGATCACTTTATAAGATTTTTTTCTCCATTTTTCCACACACTTTCTTCCAACATATCTCCCCTTAATATTGATGTTTAACTACTGAGAGATAACCTCTCAAAGAAGTTAAAGAAAGTGTTAAATCTGCTTTATTTTTTGGATCTTATAATTGCTGGTAACAGTGCCAAAACCACTGACGTTTTATGACAAACTGTCAACGTTTTTCTTCATAGTGAAATATGTCAAAGTTAAACTTCGCTGAATATGTCATTGACTCCTAATTCGTCGAGATTCATCAAAAGCCAACTTCGCCTAATTTGAATCTATCAAGTTTTACTACTTGCTAACTTTGCCGGATATGTCCCTAACTCCTAATCCATCGAGATTACTAAACAAACGTCAACAGATTTCTTCACTTTGTGACTTTCATCCTTAACTTGTTTCCAAAAATTTATTTTCATTCTTTTGACCATTCACACAACCTAATTATATACATTTTATCACATTTATATCAATCTACTCTACATCAAAGATGTGTTACGTCATCAAACCATCAAACCACATATTAAATTATATTTCATCAAAGAATATTCATCATCAAAACAGAAGGCATAAATCAAACAATTCTCTCCTTTTTGATGATGACATAATCAAATTTGGATGAATTTAAAATAACATTCCTCCCCCCTTTAACATGCTTATTCTTTTGTTATTCTTTTGTTTTTCCAAACTAAATCTAATTGTCTACCCCTTTTTGTTTAGAAGAAAAAAGAGAGGAATGAAACATTTTAGAGAATGAACAAGAAAGATAAAAGTAATATGAATAAAAAGTTATAAGTGTGTGAATTTCAAATGTGATTCAAGGAGTCAAACTAGGGAACTTAAACTAGTGATTTTTTATACGAAAGTTAAAGAGCTTCAAATCCTTAAAAGACAAGAGATATATTTTTGAAAAATGTTCTTAAGCATCAAATTTTAGAATCATTTTGAAGGACAAAACTTTTCTTGGTCGAGTCAGATTGATTAGTAGATACTGAGGCATGGATTTGCTTCCGTATGTAAGCCTGCAAGTTAGCTTTTTAAGATCCTAGACTAGCTACAAGGCCTGCAAGGTAGAAATATCGAGCAAAGGAGAAGTTGAAGTAGTTGTGACATGAGGTGTAGAGGAAGATGGATGAATAAGATGAGATGAAGCTAAAATGAATGTGGCTGGAGTGTGTTGAGTATCAGAAACAGTAGTTGCTGAGTCATCTCTGGCCTGATGATTCTTCCTACTTTTCATGAGATCTCTCCTCTTCATCTAAATCTTTCTCTTCTCCCAGAACATGGTGATATAACTCATCTTTGCCCTCATCATTTCCTTTAACTTCAACTTTAGTTCTTGCTGGTGCATTTCCTTGAATAGGAATCTCATCATCATTTTCACCCAGTATAGTTGAAATGTATCTTCATTTATCATCATCATACTTGATATATCTCATTCTTCTGAGTATTCCGATGTTTATCTCATTGTAGCTTGAGGGATAGGTTGGAACATCATTAGAAAGATCTATTTCATAGTGTTGAAATAGTCTTGTCAAATACATAGCATATGAAAGATGTTCATTAGCTCTATCTTTCTGATTGAACATGTACAATAGTATTGCATCTCCAAAATTATATTTTAAGTTATATACAATGTAGTAAATCAAAACACATTCAAGAATACTTACTACATCATATCCTCTATTCCTTGGAAATAAATAATAGGTCACTATATGATGAATGAGTTTGAACTATATAAAAGAAAAGTCTTTGTTTGTGAATCTTTTTTTCCTATTTGATAGTGATTCCTTTCCAGTTAAATATTCAACTACTTCTTTTCGATTGCATGTTTTATCAACAATATGATAAAGAAGTTTCATTATGGATGCAAACTCTTCAACAGTGAAATTGATTTCTTTCCCTCTGAAATATATTGAGTAAATATATAATCCTTCTTCTTCAGTTAGATAAAAATAAAACAACTTTACCAATTCATTATAAATCATTAACTTTTCTGACAGGAACTCGAAATTCCCAAATTTTCTCAACCAATTGACAAACTGAAACCCTTCATCTTCAAAGAATTTATAATTCAAGAACTTAGCTCGTGTATAGGTCTTGTACCCACATCTTATATCTTGTACCCAAATCTTATATAAAAATCAGACTTATCTTTCTTGGATCTAAAATTCTTCAAGGTTGGGTCCACTGAGACTTATTTCTTTAGTAAAGAAGTGAGCTTCTTTTAATGTGGGGTAGGAACTTATTTTTTGTGATTGTATCTTCTTAGAATAAGGTTATCTTTGGAGTGGATTTGGACTTTTGGGTTATAGGAGAAGGTTTGGGTTTGAAGGTATACTTTTTTCGTATTTAGGTTTGGGAGAATTATGAATAGGAAATGAAGAAGATTCACTTGGAGTCCTAGGCTCTGCTTCTTGAGTAGGTTTAGGAAATAGGGGTTGTTCTTCATCAACTTGGATGAGATTATCGTGAGTAGTTTGTCTTCCTTGTGTATCAGAGGGTTCTTGTATAAAAATTCTTCTTATTCTTCTTCTTGTTCTAGGAGGAGAAGGTCTAGTTTTAGAGGAATCCACCAACTTCCTCTTTCTTTTTTCCTCATAAGAAGCCTTCTTTGACACAACAACTTTCTGTTGGTAAGACTGAAATGAAAATGAAGATTTTATGATTTAAGGGTTATGTTAATGTAGATAAAAAGATAAAACACAACTTATATTGAGGTAAATCAAAGGATAAGGCTCAAATATAATTAGAATGGAAGGTTTGAACATTAAGGAATGTCAAAACAAGACTTATCCTCAATACACTTATTTGCGTATGGTAGGTATATTTGTTACAACCATAACACAATAATCTATATTATAATAACTTTCAATTAAGCAAAGTCTAATTACATCAACTATGGAATAATCACAAATCCAACTAGAAAAACATTCAATTAGGTGCAATAACCAATGGAACAATAAGAACTTTGGTAGAAGCAAGGGTAGACAAAAACAAACATGATATTCATAGGCATTCAAAGATGAAAAGTAATTTAGTCATGGATATGAATAATGATGTATGGAAAGTAATGGATCATGCATGAAAACAAGTTTTTAACCCAAAAATTGAAGAAATTTTCAATGCACAAATAGAACGTCTTATCACATAATGGAATAATCACCACATTATTCATGTATAGAATGGAAAGATTTCACACAATAAATCACATGAACGAATTTGGAAAGAAGAAAAGGTTTATAGCAAATTTGAAAACCCTAAAAGCCCCAAATTTTAGAATTTTTGGAGTGAATGAAAGGGTTTTTCAAAAATCCTTCTTAAACTCATGGATATGAACTGATTTAGATGTATTGCATCTATTTTTCATGATAAAAACATGGAACTCAGAAGGGGTTTTGAAGAAAAACTTCAAAACCATGAATTTTTGAAGAAAAATAAAAAATTGAAAGTGAAAAGTTCTCGATGAAGAAGAGTGAAGGAAATCATCCCAAATCCATCTAAACAAGTAATGAGAAAGAAAGAAAACCAAGGGAGAATAATGAGTTTTTTAGAATGGAAGCCCTGTCTTTAAAGAGAAGAAGTGTAATTATTCTGCATAAATCGCATATTTAAGTTACTATGCTGGCTTTAAATCTATCGACATTTTAATACATTGATGTTTAGAATCCGTCGATGTTTAGAATTTGTCGATGTCTTGTAACAAAGATAAAATTTGAACAATTATATCTTTTATTTTATGCATGCTATGCATTATGCAAAAGGATCAATTATGCCTAACTCTCTTCTTATTTGTAAAAATCTGTCAGTTTGAAGTGGTTTTATGAAGATGTCCGCTAGTTGATCTTTTGTTGGAATAAATTCAACCGAAATATCTTTCAATTGAACATGATCTCTAATGAAGTGATGTCTTATTTCAATGTGTTTAGAGCATGAATGTAATTCTAGATTGTTAGTCAAGTTTATCGTACTTGTATTATCACATTTGATTGGCACAAATTCCACATTAAAGTCACAGTCACTTAATTGTTGTTTCATCTGAAGTATTTGTGCACAACAAATGGCTACCGCTATGTATTCGGCTTCAGCCATTGATAGTGCAACAGTACTTTGTTTCCTAGAGTACCATGATACAAGCATACTTCCTAGGAATTAACAAGTTCTACTAGTACTTTTTTTGTTAATCTTATATTTGGCATTGTTGACACCAGAACAACCAACTAAATCAAATGATGATTCTTTAAGATACCATAATCCTAAATGAGATGTTTCCACAAGATATTTAAAAATATATTTAATAGCAGATAAGTCTGACTCCTTTGGATTTAACTGAAATTGAGCAAACATACACATATTAAATAAAATATCAGGTTTCTTGGCAGTTAAATATAATAGTGAATCAATCGTACTTCTGTATAGTCTTTGATCTATACTTTTACCACTTTTATCTTTATCCATTTTGATGCTTGCATTAATAGGGGTAGACATGCATTTTAAGTTTTCTAATTTGAATTTCTTTAACATTTCTTTGATGTACTTAGATTGTGAAATGAAAAATACCTTCATCAATTTATTTTACCTGTAGTCTAAGGAAAATTGTCATTTCATCTATCATACTTATTTCAAATCCAATTTTCATTATATATTCAAATTCCTTGCAATATTGTTTATTTGTAGAATCAAAAATGATATCATCCACATAGATTTGTACAACAGGAATATCTGAATAAATAGGAGTATGTCAACTTTAACTCTTTGAAAATTTTACTTAGTAAAAATTTACTCAGTCTTTCATACTAAGCTCTTGGAGCTTGTTTAAGACCATATAATGCTTTTGTAAGTTTAAATACATTGTTAAGATGTTCATGATTTTCAAAGCCTGGAGATTCTTTGATATATACTTCTACCTTGCCACAATTCATAAGAAGTCTTCTTTAAAATTGAATGAATGTAAAGACGATTGATTATATAACATGCAGTATTTATAGCTTCAGCCCAAAATCTATAAGGAAGATTTGCATCAATTAACATTGTTCTAGCCATTTCAATTAAAACTCTATTTTCCTCTCAACCACTGCATTTTGTTGTGGAGTTCTAGGTGTAGAAAACTTATGAGTTATTCTAAGTTTATCATAGAAGTCATTGAACTAAATATTGTCAAATTCTTTGCCATGATCACTTCGTATTGAGAGAATTCTTTTTCCACTTTTATTTTGAACTTTGTGATGAAATTTCTTGAAAAACTCAAAACATTTATCTTTTCCACCTAGAAATAGTACCCAAGTATATCTAGAAAAATCATCAATAATTACATACCTGTACTGTTTCCCACTTAAACTTCTTGATCATATAGGTTTGAAAAGATCCATATGCAATAACTCAAGAGGCTTTGATGTAGAAACAACATTTTTTTTTAATTTGAAAGAAGCTTTTGTTTATTTACCAAATTGGCATGCATCATAAACATGATCCACATTGATCTTCATTTTGGTAAGCCCTTCACAAGATCAAGTTTTATAAGCTTCTTAATTGTATACATGTTGGCATGACCAAAATGTTTATGACAAATTAAAGCTTCGTTGTCTACTGTAAATAATCACTTTACATAATCTACACTAAGGTTCAAAGTATACACATTTTCATTTCTCTTTCCACAAAATATACTATTTCCTATATTATTACGAATAATACATTTATTAGACTTAAACAAAACTTCAAAACCTTTATCACATAGTTGACTTATGCTTAAAAGGTTGTGTTTAAGACCTTCTACATAATATACATCAATAATATCCATACCTAACCATTCCAACTCCTTTGATTATTCCTTGATTATTTTTTCAAAAAGTTATTTTACCTTTATCCTGAAAAGACAAGCTTTTGAATAAATGCTTTCTTCATGTCATGTGATGTGAACATCCACTATCAAAGTATCAACTAGATTTTATTCTTGCTGTCAAGCATACCTGAAAAAAAAGTCAAGTTTTTGGTAGCTATATCTTGGGTCCATATTTTTAACATAGGAAAATAGTTTGCTTTGGCACTCAAATTAATTTTATTCCTTTGTTTTATAATCTTTTTACCATATAATTATAAGCAACGTACCCAAATTTGTTGCAAAAATAACATTGCCCTTTGTGAAAGCTTAAAGTTTTTCTTTTGAAATTTGTTGTATAGTTTTGATAAAATGAACAATTGTTTTTCATTTGATTGGTCATATTTTTCAAGGAAGTACTATACAAATTTAACTTTTGGTTTTCATCCAACATTTTCATTGAATCATTTTTCAGAAGATCATTTTCATTTCTCAATTTTGAATATTCATAAAAAAAAAACGTTAAATTCTAGTTGAGTTCTAAATATCACTTCTTTTTGAATTTAAAATTCTTTTTTTAACTTTGCATATTTTTCAATTATCAACTTTGATTCATCAAGAAGTTCAGTATGTTCTTTTTGCAATTTAAACAAGAACTAATCATAACTTATTTCATCTAAAGCATCGCTTTTTTTATTTTCATTTTCATGTGTCATTAAACCAATATGACATTCCTCACTTTTAGATTCAAAATCCACAGAGATGGATGAGTCATTGTCACACCAAGCTCCAAAATTATGAGGTTTCTAGTTCTTCTTTCTATCCTTTTTGACAGATGGGCATACTCTCTTTAGATGTCCATTTCCACTACAGTTATGACATGTGAGTTCCTCTTCCTCCTTTTTGACTGAAGTTTCAGTTTTGAATTTCCTGTCACCTTTCTTATTTTGCACTCTTCGAGCCATTACAAATCTGTTCTTCATTTTAAAGAAAATTTTTTGAATCAACAAGTGAACATAGCAATTTCTTCATCTTCTTCACCTGCATTAAGATCAGATTGATCAGAATTGGCTTTTAGGCCTATAAATCTCTTACTTTTTTATTCGGTTTCATTCTTCTTAATGACATATTCATGTGATAACAGTGATCCTATCAAGTCATCAAACTTTAACTTTGAGATATCTTTTACTTCTTCAATTGCCTTCACTTTTGTAGTCCAAGTTTTAGGTAAAGATCTGAGTATTTTCTGAACTTCTTCTTTCTTATTAATCTTTTTTCTAAGACCTTTCAAAGCATTGATGATCTTGGTAAACCTGTGGTTCATCTTAGCAATGGATTTATTAGGAAGCATTGTAAATAGTACATAATGATGCATTAAAAAATTCATTCTTGTTTCTTTCACTTATGATGTGCCTTCATGGGTAACTTGAAATTTCTCCCATATGTTTTTTGCAATTTTACAAGTTGACATCTAACAAAATATAACAAGCTTTTATGTTATTCATTTGTTGAGCTTTTCTCTTTCTGTTCAATAGTCCAAGTACTTATTTTTTCTATAGGTGTTGTAAAACCATCTTCAATTATACACCATGTAGACATGTTATAACCCATTAAGAAACTTAGCATTCTTAATTTCCACAAAAGATAATTATCTCTAGTTAGATATGGAAGTATATTTGCAGATAATTCCTTTGGAAAACTAATAGATCGGAATACAAATCCACTGCTTCCATTTTCATTTTTGCTATTATTATCATTGTCACTTTCATTTGTACTTGATGAAGCCATAGAGGATCACTTTGAGCAATACGAAGATAGCTTTAATACTACTTGTTAGTCCTACCATATGGCTAAACTAATGCAATCTTATGAAAGCAACTAAATGTACTATATGGACAATGACTCAAGAACTTGGAACATAAATGTTCTAGTGGTTCGGCACTCCCTACCTACTCTACTCTCCAAGTCATAATCACAGACTTGGGTTCTATTAGTCAACTTAATCCTAAAGTTACAATGGTATAGAAACTCTGTTCTCTAGACTTACACTTCCAAGTAACACTATAGATGAATCACTTACACAACCTATAATGATTCAATTATCTCTTGATTTACAACCCAAACCAAGAAACAATTAACATGATAAAGAACATAATAATGAAAGGCTTACAAACAAATCAACTTTCAGGTGAACTTTAGTGCTCTTTCTCCAAGCTTCAATCACCTACAAAACTAAAGTTAGAATCTCTTAATAACCTTGATCTCTTGATTTTCTCTTGATCACTTTACAAGATTTTTTTCTTTATTTTCTTACATACTTTCTTTCAACATATCTCTCCTTAATATAGATGTTTAACTGCTGGGAGATAACCTCTTAAAAGATGTTAATGAAAGTGTCAAAGCTGCTTTATTTTTGGATCTTATAACTACCTGCAATAGTGCCAAAACTGTCAACATTTCATGACAAACTATCAATGTTTTTCTTTATAGTGAAATTCGTTAAAGTTTAACTTCACCCGATATGTCACTGACTCCCAATCCATCAAGGTTCATCAAAAGCCAACTTCACCTAATATGAATCTGTTGAGTTTCACCATTTGCCAACTTCCTCGAATATGTCCCTGAGTCCTAATCTGTCGAGGTTGCTGAACAAAATGTTGATGGATTTCTTCACTTTAAGACTTCCATCCTTAACTTGTTTTTAAAAAATTTATTTTCACTCTTTCCACCGTTTTACACAACCTGATTACATGCATTTCTTCACAATTATATCAATCCACTCTATATCAAAGATGTGTTACATCATCAAACCACAATATTAAAGCATATTTCATCCAAGTATATTCATCATCAAAATAGAAGGCATAAATCAAACACTTATGAATTATCTTTATTTGCTAAACCTACTAATATTAGTGTTCCTAAACATCCTAAAAAACCAATATTATTAGAATCTATACCTACTCCTATAAATTACTCAACTATAATAAATAAATTAGAATAACACAAAAGGGAGCAGAATAAAGAAAAGTAATCTTTAAATACCATATCAATAATAGATGATCACAACTATACTAAAACTATTTTAAAAGAAACACCTCCACAAGAATTAATGAATAATAAAGTATATTTTAATATAGTAAAAAATTATTATAAAAGACCATCACTAATGAATCAACAATCTGAAGAACCTAGAACATAATTAAATGATATCAATCCTAATACTATTTATGAATGGAATATAGATGCTCAATCTGAATATCAAATATGGAATACTTGTTCTAATATGATTATTTATACTATTCTATTAAGAGTAAGAAAATTACACAAAAGAAATATTGCTAATATTCTAGCACATTGTTTTACTGGTCAGTCAAAAGGATGGTGGGATTTACAACTCACCAACAAAGAGAAATTGTCTTTAATGACCTAGATCCTGTATATAGTTTAGTAAGTAATATTATATACAATTTTCTTAAAAAAGTTGAAGATTATGAATCTGCTATAAGAGAAAGATTAATGAAATTAAGATATAAAAAATTATCTAATTATCATTAGTATAAAGATGTATTCCTCACTGATGTATTATTATTAAATGATGGTAAATCAAATGTTTATAAAGAAATTTTTTTACAAAGATTACCTTCAGTTTTTGAATAACCAGTCAAAACTCTCATTAAATCTAAAAATAACAGTAACTTAGCATATTCAAACTATACTTGGGGTACTTTATTTACTTGCTATTGCTATTGAATTTTGCAATCAAAGGAAAGTAATTCTATGCTATATTCTAGAAGACATTTACGAAAATAATTCTATGCAAACTGAGTTTCCTGAAAACTATGATTGGGAAATTTATGAATACTTAGATTTTGATTAAAATTCTATTATAAAATACTGTTGCTGCATTTCTTTTGATTGGGGAGATGTACAAAGCTTAGTAAATTTGTCAATAATTGGCATAATATCGTCAATAGTTAGTCCTAAAGAGTTCAGTCCTGATGTTATGCCAATTATCGATGAATTTACTAAACTTTGTACATCTCCCCAATCAAAAGAAATTCAGCAACAATATTTTATAATAGTATTTAAATCAAAGTCTAAGTATTCATAAATTTCCTAATCATAGTTTTTAGGAAACTCAATTTGCATAGAATTATTTTCGTAAATGTCTTCTGGAATATAGCATAGAATTACTTTCTTTTGATTGCAAAATTCAATAGCAATAACACATATTTTGGAAAATGAAGTGCCCCAAGTATAGTTTGAATTGCTAAGTTACCATCATTTTCATATTTAATGAGAGTTTTGGCTCATTGTTAAAAAACTTAAGGTTATCCTTCTAAATTTTTTTTCTTCATAAACATTTGATTTGCCATCATTTAATAATAATACATTTATGAGGAATACATCTTTATACCAATGACAACCAAATAATTTTTTACATCTTAATTTCATTAATTTTTCTCTTATAGTAGATTCATAATCTTCAACTTTTTAGAGAAAATTGTATATTGTATTACTTACTAAAGTATATACAGGATTCGGGTCATTAAGTACAATTTCTCTTTCTTATTGGGTGAGTTGTAAATCTAAAACAATAAGCTAGAATATTAGCAATATTTATTTCAGGTAATTGTCTTTCTCTTAATATAGTAACATAAATAATCATACTAGAACAAGTACTCCATATTTAATATTCAGATTGAGCATCTATGTTCCATTCATAAACACTGTTAGTATTAACATCATTTAATTATGTTGGAAGTTCTTCAAATTGTTGATCCATTGGTGATGGTCTTTTATATGATTTTTTTACTCTATTAAAATATACTCTATTATTCATTAATTCTTGTGGAGGTGTTTCTTTTAAAATAGTTTTAATATAGTTTTGATCATCTATTGTGGATATGATATATAAAGAATACTTTTCTTTATTTTGCTCCCTTTTTTGATTTATTTAAAATAGTTGAGTAATTTGTAGGAGTAGGTAAAGATTCTAATAATATTGGTGTTTCAGGATGTTCAGGAAAACTAACATTAGTAGGTTTAGCAAATAAAGATAATTCATAAGATTTAGTGATTTTACTAGATTCATCACTAGAACTAGATGATACTTCTTTTTCTTTATGAGTTTCCATAGGAATAATTGAAATATTTAACTTATTATTGATCTCAAATAATTTTTCATTAGCAAAGTTATTTCATTCTATTATGAGAGATAAATCCTTGATAAATATTGGCATTTCTTTATAAATAGAGATTTTATAAGGTTCTTTTATACATTTTCCATCTATTTCTCTTAAAGATTTATTATTTCTATTTTCAAGTTAGATAGCTTCAAAATTTCTAGGTGGTGAAGGAGGTCTTGGTGGTAAAGAAGTTGAAGTACTAGAAGATCCTGACATCATATTGATAGATCTTAATACTTGATTATCATACCATGTAAAGAATTTTATATAGATTTTTATTTGTTGAATATAATTCATTCATTTTTGTATAATATTTTCTCTTTCTTTTTATTATAAGTTTTAAAGAACCATTTTCTTTTTTCTAGAGAAAAATTAAATTCATTTATAACTAGTTGAGGATTAATTTTAAAAATAGTTGTATCTTCTATAACATTGACATTGAAGTTAGATTTGGAAGGTTCTAGTTCATTATGAACATTTTGAGTTAATGGTTAAGTAGTAGGTATAGACTATGTAGGCATTCTTGCATCATAATATTTTGGGAAGGTGTTATTGAAATAGATTTTTTAGGAGAAATTAGTTTTTCTTCAACTGGTTTAGATATAATTTTAGTGAATTAGAAGATGAGGTGGATGGACAAGATTGAATAGTAACTGGTAATTTTTGAGAAATAGGTTGGAATTGTAAGATAATATACTTTTTAGTTTCGATTTTAGAATGTATATTATTAGGACCTTGTATAGGAATAGTATTTTTTGGTTTATTTTCTAAAGTCCACTCTATTGGTAGTTTAACATCATTCCATAATATCTTTTTTGGTTCAATAGTATAATGAATAGGGTTTGAGACAAAATAAGGGGTTTCACCCTATTCATGAGTGATTAAAGGTTTATGAATTAATGATTTCATATTTTTATAGTAAATACGATATTGTACACATATAGGCTTAGATCCTTGAATCATTTGAAAACCTTATGTTTGTAATAATAAAGTAATAATTTCTAAAATATGAGGATTTATTAGACTTACTAAAATATTAGGAAAACTATTAAAATATATAGGGCCATTATGTAAAGAGGTTTGATTAATTCTAAGAATAAAATCTAAAAATTTAATATGTCTATTATCTTTTAGATAAGCTAGTACTGATGTTTTTAATTCAGCTCTTACTAAAGGTTATACTACTACTTGAATAAGACCAAAATGAAGAAATTTATATCCATCTTTTATTAATTTCTCAATAGACTGTTTCAAAAATAAAGATATCTTATGGGATCCTTTTGTGAATTCCATAGTCATTTTAATAGTTTTTATATGCAGCTTTCAAAATCTTCCCTCCTTGATTCCTGTAAGACTAGAACACTGATCAGAGGATGCCGGGGGTGTTCCCGACGTGAACACTCCGACGCTCAAGTCAGTATACGGGACTTTTAGAGGGAGAAAGGAATAAGAACGAGTGATCTGCCCCAGGGATGCATACCTGGTCCATATTTATAGATGGGCGGGGTGCGCAGTCGGGAGTCTTGCGAGTCTGTACGCAGGGCGAACTAAGAAGTCTACTTAGGAGAGGGATCTCTGGGGATGCACATCCTGACTTCGAATTTCGTGGGATTTGGAAAGATCCCTAAAAAGGGTAGTTGTCTAACGTGGTGAGTTTCTAGCTCGACAACTAATATGTGTTAGAGTTCCCTAACACCAGTCCCCCTTTTTGAGAGGGTGCGGAGTGCCCTCTTTCTTGAGTTCTATACGCGAGTTTTTCGTGAAAATACGCATCTTTCCTCATATCTGTCTAATGGTTGGATTAAAAGGATTTTGGCGGTCCGTTTCTAATACACGGATCAAATGTCAAAATCGGTCTTGCTGCTAGGGACACTTAATAGGGATTTTTTGAATCTATCCTGGAACTGGGGTACTGGATTCCGGAAGCGTTTGGATCCGCACCTTTGGCGGGCATTTTTGAATTTCAAAGGTAACTGCCCTTATGCCGGTTGCTCTTCCTTGCCCACGTGGTGAAGCCATAAATGCGATTTGATTTAATGATGGCTAGTTTCCAGTTTTCATGAGAAACTAGCCTATTCCTCTTCCGGTTTGCCTGTCTGCTTTCTGGTTTCCCACGAAACCCCAGGCAGTTTTGTGGGAGGCATTTATTTAAGACGCTGTTTGCGAAGACAAGGCTGGTCATTTTCTTTGTTGGGGTAATCATTTTTTCCCCTTCTCCTTTGTCTTCTTCATCTTATACTCTTTTCTGTTTCTTCAATGGCTACCGAAAAGTTTTTTCCCTGGGTTTCTAAGGCTGTTATAGCGGCCTTTAGGCTTTACCCTCTTCCCTCCACTATGAGTTGGGAATTTCCAGATTCTTCTGCCCTTCTGTGGCATCCGCGAGAAGGTTATGTGTCTGTCTTCTTGGGTTCGCTCAAGGCAGGTTTTTGCTTAGATCATTGCCATTTTGTTTCTTCCCTTCTTCGCAGCTACAACATTTCTCCAGGTCAATTGGTCCCGAACAGTTAGTGTTATATTATGTCTTTTAGTCGCTGTGTTCATTAGCTTGAAGAGATTTCTGTTTTTTCTTTCGAAATATTTTCTTCTATCTTTAATTTGAGTAAAGCTCCCCATTCCTCTTATTATTACTATTTTCTTCCTCATACTCCCTGGCGCAAGCTCTTTGCTCACGTTACTGATCCTAATGACTAGTGGAAAAGTCATTGGGCCTAGGTTAAGTATAGTAGAGATCTTTCTTTTCCTTCCTTTTGGGCGACCAGCCTGGTCTGTCCTTCTGGTGTCTTATCTCCTTTGCAGCGGTTTAGCTTGTATCTTATTAGGTATCGGTTGATGACTATCAGTACCTGTTAGGGAACTCTAACACACCTCAGCAGATGAGCTGGCATACTCGCCACGTCAGAGTACTCTCGATTCTGGGATCTCTCCCAAAATCCCGAGAAATCCTAAAAACAGGATACGCATCACGAAGATCCCTCCTCTATGTGAAACTCCTTAGTACGCCATGCGTACCAAATCGCAAGGCTCC
>JAYJMB010013426.1:0-46756 GCA_036873735.1 Pouteria campechiana
CTGTTAGTTATATTTTTATTTATTTGAAGCATATCTTTCAAGTTATTGGCCAAAATTTTTAGAAGCTCAATGCCCCCCCCCCTCTTGAGCTACCATCTAGTTTGGGACTAACACACTGTAACACTTCTTACTTTGTCCAAAGTTAGTTCCGGACAAATTTAGTTATGCAATGGAGTGTAATTTGTTCCAGCAACTTTGTCCGAGTATACTATAGTACATCCAATTCATCCAGGGATTCTGTAATGCTCTTGCTTTGTTTGCAGATAGTCTCGAACAAATTTAGTCATGTGATGAAGTCCACTTTGTCCGAGCGACTTTGTCCAAGTATGCTACAATGTTCGTACTCTATCCAACAACTCTATAACATTCTTATTTTGTCTGAAGTTTGTATCGGATAAAGTAAGCCTTCATTGGAGTGCAGGGACGATCGATTGGAGTTTAACTTCTTTCAAGATTTGTTCTAACTTTGTCCATAAAAAAATAGCCAACATGTTACTAGTTTGTCTAAGGCCAGACTATGCTTCTACTTATCTAATTTCGTCTTTTTGGTTATGGACAATTGTTGAGTTCATCCGACTTTATCCGAGGAGGATTTCTATAATAACTTAAAACTTTGTCCATAATGTTAGTCACCTTGAAGATCTTAGATGGCATAGCTTCAAACATGCTCTTGATATCTTTTCAATGTCATTCTTTCTGAGCATTTACATCTTTCTTTAGTATAGTAGATCTTATTCTTGATGCAAACCTTTTATATGTTGTCCACTATAATTGTGTCATTTTTCTATATACCTTTTATATTTATTTCTACAATACTGGGGAACATGATTATCAATATCTTAAGTGTTTACTCATATGTTGTTGCTTATCATCAAAACTTAGTTGTTTGCCATATTTACCATTTGGTTGAACAATTCCTGCTATTAGATAATCCACAATGCTTAGTCCAGTGGAGTCATGCTTGACCACCTGGTCCACATAAGCTCTTCATGCTTAGCATCTACTTGGTCTACTTGTCTGAGGGATCGTTTGTTTTGGACTAGCGAGTTTCATGGAAAAATGCTACCAGATTACAAAGTTGGCTCCTGTTTGTTACCACAATCTCTACCCCTTGTCTACCGTTGTTATTATTTTCTATTTGTTATCAGTCTATTACTAAGTTGGCCATAGAAATAGGCTAACTCTAACGTCCGTGACATCCTTCTTCTAAATTATCCATGATGCTCTAGTGGAGTCGTGCTTGACCATGTGGTCTATGTAAGTTCTCCATACTTATCATCTGCTTGATCTGCTTATCTAGGGGATTATTTGTTTGGGACTAGTGAATTTCTATGTGAGGATTCCATGGGGAATGTTGTTGGATTACTAAGTCTGGCTCCTTTATGTTGCCATAGTCTCTCCCCCTTGTGCACTATTGCTATTGGTTTCTCTAAGTGATTACTACAAAATTGAGGATTGTGCTTAGTTTCTAACTGTGTCTACCATGGAATCATGATGGCTTTGGTGTCCATAATGCATTCGCTGTTAGATCATACATGATGCTTTGTCCATTAGAGTCATGCTTAGCCACCTGGTACACATGAGTTCTCCATACTTTATATCTACTTGAATTGCTTATCCAGGAGATCGTTTCTTTGGGACTATTGAGTTTCTAAGTGAGGATTCCATCTCAGAATGTTACTAAATTACCAAATGTAGCTCCTCTTTATTGCGACAATTCTCCTCGTTGTCCACTGCTATTGTTATTTTCTCTTTGTTATTGATCTACAGTTGAGGACTACGCTTAGCTTCTAAGCTACGTTCGTTATGTAATCATGTTGCCTCTGATGTCCACGATGCGCCTCCTTTTAGATCATCCATGATGCTCTATCCAATGTAGTCATGCTTGACCATTGGTCCAAGTGTGTTCTCCATACTTACATCTGCTTGATTTGCTTGTCCAGGGCATCGTTTGTTTGAGATTAGCGAGTTTCTATGTAAGGATTCTATGGCGAAATGCTGCCTAATTCCTAAGTCTGGCTCCTCTTTGTTGTCATAGTCTCTGTCCCTTATACACTATTGTTGTTATTTTCTCTTTGTTCTCAATTTATAGTTGAGGAATGAGTTCGCTTCTAAGTTACGCTCACTATGAAATCGTGTTAACTCTTATGTCCACGATGCACCCGTTTTTAGATCAGTTTTGAGTAGGTGTCAACAACATGGTAAATGTATCTAGCCAACTGTTTGTGAACATGATAGTTTAGTTAAATTAGCAGATGACTTAGATTTGGTAGGTTGTAGATTAATTTACGTTGATATGATAGTTTGTGATAACTGTCATGCCAACATAAATTAATCTATGTTGACATGACAGATTGTGATAAAACTTCATTTCCATGACTGTTACTTTATTGAATGGGTTGTTACTACTTGGCAGATGATCTTGGTAGCATGATTGAAGCAAGAGCTGGACCTATTAGATGAGAATGTAGTTTGATTGGTCTTGGAACCCAAATCAGCACTCTGCAAGCATGATTCTCAATAGAATATATATATATATATATATATATATATACATACATTGAATAATATTATAAATAAACTAGATTTACTGGAAATATTATTTTTCATTAAAAATAGATCGGATGCGTAGTGACTCCATGCAATCGGTTGCATGTGATCAGTTACATATATATACGGAGATATGTGAGGATTGGATTGATTAAAATTAACATCCTTTGAAATTTATAAGGAATTGCAAAGTGCTGCTATTCCATTTTGTAGAATAAGTGAATGCCGTCTATTCAACATCCCCTTCCGCTGTGACTAAGGACAAGTGTAGATGGATTTCTCCAAAGCATGCATATAGGTAAATTAACATGATTCTTTCACGTATTGTCAATTTATGGATGAATTGATTTGACATATACTTTTTTCTATTATTTTAATTTTTTAATCATTATTTATATTTTTAATTATTATCTTTTATCTATTTCAACCTAATAATCATTTTTGGCTTAGAGCATTCCTTCATTGCTTATATTATTATTTTTTTCCCATTCAATTCAATTCCAAGCAAATCTATAATAGCCGTCATGCCCATCTCTATTCAATTATATAATAACATTGATGTTTGAAAATATACGCCATGTATTTGAAAGGATGGATTCGGTTATCATGCATTTGAAAAGCCATGTATTTGAATCTCTTTCCATGCATTTGAAAAGATAGATTTGGTAATCATGCCACTTCAGTTGCAAAGAGCCTTTCTCTAAACCCATGTAAATCTAGGGTTTATAGATTCATCTTAAGGGTTATTTACATAGGTGCTCATAAGTTTTGACCAAATTGCATATGCCAGTGCATAACTTTGCTTTTTGTGCCCCTAAGGTTTGTTCTATTTTGCACTTATACTCTCAATGTTTGTTTTGTCTTACATAAAATCTCCTATAATAGAGTACATTAGGGAATGGTCATTAAGTTAGTAAATGGTATTAAATTTGGTGATAATTGAAATAGTTGTAATAAAATAAAAAAATTATTGTTATTTTTTACAAGAATTCAAAACTAATTTTTTAAAATTTTAGAATTATGAGTTATTAGGGGTTTTTTCATGAATTCATATCAAATTTAATATCGTTTACTGGCTTAACTGACATTTACTTATGGAATCTAAGGTAATGGCATTCATGTAAGATGAAATAAACCTACGGGTTCGCCAACAAAAGGGATCAAACCATGTGCGCAGAAAATAAAGTTATATGGTGACAAGTATAATTTTGTCAAAACTCAGGACACCTATATAAATAACCCTAAGTAAATATTAGGAATTTGTTAAGATGACAAGCTTTATATCTCTAACGGCAGCTTGGAATTTTATTGAGATGTTACGGCTTGGGAAAATGCTATGAAAGTTGAAAATTTGGTCTCCCGCGAGAACCCTCTACCCCGCGCGAAAAGTTACCGCGGCCAGGAATCCCTCTCTTTCCTAGAAGTCCAACGGACCAGCCGTCTCTCTCTTCACGAGCAGCTTTCCGAAGGCTTGTCGAGACACGATAGCCCTCACTGCCTTTCTTCCATCAGCGGCATCGCCTCAATCCTACGCCTCTCACCGGCGACTTCATCCGAAAGAAGTCCTGCGACCCTATCCATCGAACAAGGCTAGTATCACCGTCTACTCAACTGCTGGGATTAGCTCCTTAGATCGTTTTTGCAGGGTTTTCAGGCTGATTCTGTAATTGGATTTTGGCTTTTGCTTGGCTGCTTTGTTCTTCTTGCAGTCTGCTGTTTGTTTTGGGTTGATTCTTGCAAATGGGGTTTTGTTTTCTGTTTTATGGTGTTTATTTGACTTCTGCTTTCATATCCCAAGCTCTTTTCTTTTCATTTTGTTTTCCCTTTTTTCTTCATCATTTTTGGACCTCTGATTGGTATATTTAGATTTATGCTGAAATCCCGTATGTTTCTTTCCTTTTCTTTCTGTCTTGGTTTCCTCCACCTTCCCGTTTTTCTTATCTCAGGTCTTATAAGATACATTGGAAAAGAGAAGAAAAGTAGAATTTCATCACGATGAAATTGTTAAAATATTCTTAGGACTAACACTCCTACCTTTTTCACTTTTTATAGGAATAGGGAAATCAAATACAATTATTTTTCTTTCCTTTTCTAGTCAAACCTAGGCATCAAACGTGAAGTAAAAATCGACTGGATTTGATTATTGACTCAGCCGATTGCCTAGGAAAACAGCATCATTTTCATGTTTATATTTTATATGTTAGTACTCACCAACTTGTACACAGGGATGCCAATTCTTGTCATTTTTTTTCTTATCTATTTCTTTTTATCGAACTTGGTAAAGGGCATCAGGTCTGATTTGATGAGTTATTTGATCATGAAGCCAAGGAAATTTGCAGAGGACCCATGTTCATTGTGTTTGAATTTGTGCCGCAGGATTGCTGATCAGGTTTATCAAGCAATATGTGGGCAATCCTTCTGTTGTAATTTTGACAGACGGGTACTTTGTCATCCTGGATGTTGGCATGATAGCTTCCAACATGGATGGATCAAATCTTCTAGATCATAGTTGATATCCAATCAGCCTTATGTTAAATGCTTAGTTGTATTTTCTTCTTCTTACTTTCTAAATTTATGATAATGATAGAAGGCTAGGATTGTTTATGATTATTCTGAACCATCAAAAATCAGCAACATGGATCAATTAACAGACCTTTTAGTGGGGTTGAATTGTCTGGCTTGGCTAGTACAACTGTCTCTATTGAGTCGTTTCTTCTTGCAGAAAAAAAGGAATAAAGCTTGGGATGAGTTATGCCAGAGTAGTGAAGGATTGGGAAGTGTTAAACAGAGCAGCATTTCAGATGTAACCCAAACTGTGACACTTACTGCAGAATTGCTGTCTATGGATGCAAAAGTCCATAATTTGTGTGATGAAGTTGGTGCAGGGGAAGATACTGTAGATCAATCTTCTCTGAGGAATGACATATCAAGCGCTGAAGTGCTTTTACAAGAAGAGAAACTTCAGAAGAGTAAAATGTCAAAGCCAACATTGATAAAGTATGTTATCATGTTGTTGTTGTTGTTTTGCCTGTTTCTCTTACCAGTTGAATGGGTCAATTTTGTTATTCATGGAAGTTAATGGTGGTGGTGCTGCTGCATACCGACTTTTTGTTGCGCATGCCAACCTGTCTGCTTTCCTCAGCCTGCTGGTGTTTCTTCTGAGTTCATGCATTTTTTTTTCCTAATTTTTTATCATTTCTTATGTTTCCATTCATTCGCTTATTTCCTAAGCCAACTAAGCTCATATTTCCATGTTTTTACCTCCCAACAACCTGCCCTGTTAAGCATGCTGATGGTTGGAGATAGCTGTTTTTCTCCTCTGTATATACTATGTGACTAATCTTGTGAACCCACATTCATTATCTGTTCCTTTGAGGTTGTTAAAATCGTGTGATCATTGGGCAGATTGTCCATTTTAAGGCATACCAATCTGAAATCTCTTCCTGTTTGCCATTATGCTACTGATGCACCTTGGGATCTTGCAGGTGAATGGTTCAATCATAGAATTCTCATGCCAGCTGTTCAACTTGAATGTAGCAGATGAAATTCTTTAGTTGCTTCCTAGATGAAAAATTCTTTTCAATTACATATCATTAGCTTTAACAAGATACTCTCTATTTAAAACCTTTTACTGATCATCTCTACATGATCAGAGTCACCACTGGCGAGGGGAGTAACAATCCTGGATTCATTAGGACCTTTACCATGATTGATGTGGTATTGTTCTTTGTTCCATTTTCTTCCCTAATTATTAGTGTGCTAGCATCTGCTATCATGATGTTCTGTGTAGTTTTTTTATTAACTTCTGTTTCATGTTCAGTCAAAACAAAGAACTGAAGCACAGTGGAAGTTTTTTGGCTTATGCTATCGACGCAAAGGAAAGTTGGATACTGTGAAAAGGTGCACAGAAGACAGCAATGCTGCAAATACTGACAGAAACCACATTAATCGCTTTGTCAACCACTACAAACGTAGGAGGATAGTCACTGCCGAGATATCTTCAATACTATCAACAGGGGGAAATATTCTGTAGTAGAGCAACCTATGAAACATGAATGTACAGTTTCTTTTTGTGGAGTCGTCTACTGGGAGTTATTGAACTCGATGATGGCCAAGAATTTGTGTAGGCTAACTCAGTTGACCTCAACATTGGAAGGCAGGCTGGGAGCATTGCCTTTGTACTTTTTTTTTCTGATGTAGCATGGCTGCGCTGCTTCCTCTCTACATGTTTTCATAATCTTCCTATGTGTACGTACCTCATTTTGTTTAACAGCAGTTAGCAGAGGCTTCCTTTTGCATGTTTCAAACTGGTCATTTGTAAATATTCAATAACAATTTGGATTTGTTAGCTTGGAATGGTAGGAAATGATTAGCTTCTGAGTTAAGTTCAATGGGCTGTAAAAATCGCATTCTTTTGAGAATTTTACATGGGCAACAACACACCTGGGTTAAATAAGTAAGAATGGTGGTTACTAAGGTTCTTCCAAATGTTGTGTCGTTTCAACCCCAATTAGCCTGGCTGCATAAGAGGGTTTTATATCCATAACCATTGATGGACGATTCTGTTCGTTTGTTCAATCTTTTGAGGATTATTAGATGAGTCATAACATGCTTTGATGCATTTGTAGTGTCATGTAGTTAAATATGTAATAGTAACATAATAAAATGTTAACAAAATTAGTATCTGCTTGGCGAGTGAGGATCAAAACATGAAAAGATAATGGGTGTTCGAGAAGAAGACGAGGACAACATTTTATTTTATTTTTAATTCTTTTCCTCTATATTTTGTTTTCATTTTTTCCTTTATGAAACTTAGAGAATTTTAGATCAAATGTTTTATTATAATTTTTTCTATTATTTGATTTTGAGGAACCCTAAATTGTTAGAATTCAAAATTTTCTATTATTCAATTTAAATAATCTTATATCAAGTTTTTGTTTTTGTTTTTTCCTATTACTTGATTTTGGAAACTTTAAATTGTATATTTGTTAATCAATTCTCCTATTATTTAATTTAAGGAATGATAATTTTTTTGTTATTTTTCTCTATTATTGGATTTAAAACATAATGTTAGGTGCTTGATTTTCATAATGAACATGAAGTAATAGTCAAGTTTTGATGATGAACAAATATATGAGTCGAAATCCAAAGTACTAACAATTTATTTTCCAAAGTGTTGTAAAAAGAAACTAAGAAAATAGAAAAAACACACTAAGAAAATAAAGTTATGATGATTTGGGATGTAAAACAATTTATAAGAAGTCTAAACAAATCACATTCTAAGTTTCAGAAAAAGAAAAACTAGTGAATGCTTAGGAAAGATAGATTTTGAACTTCTAAGAAAGTTTCATAAGCATGAAAGTAACTCTGAAAACTTGATAAATAAGTTCAAAAGCCATTTCAAAGGAATTTGGAGACTTTAGAGGATATTTTAGAGGTTGAATGAAATCAAAAACAAAGTATGGAAACTTCAGAGGAAAGGTCAGTGATCTGAAGAGAATTTCTGAAGTGAAGAACAAGTTTGAAAATTTCAAAGGATAAGCTTAGAGGAAAGACGTGGAACTTCAGAGGTCTAAAAGACCATCTAGAACCCAATTCAAAACTTGAAAATATTTCAGAGGAAAGGCTTTAGCTTTAGAAGTTTGAAAAGTTGTTGATAGTTGTTGAAGACGTTAGCTTTTAGAAGAAGTTTCAAAGGATGGAACTCGATTTTCAAAGGTCTTAAGTGCCTTGCAGAATGCATTTCACCTACCAAGCAAAGTTCAAAGGTATGAAAAAGAGCTTCAGAACTCTTAAAATTAATGCAACAATGGTAACTAAAAACGTTAAGTGACTTTTAGAGGTATGAAGTTAAATTAAAGAGGTGTGAATACTACTCACTGAAAATTTCTTTTTGAGTGAAAAAAAAACACAATCTAAAATGGTTAAAAATTTTTCAAAAATGCAACGACAACTAAATTACCTTCCAAAGTATATAAATAAAGATTTAAATCTCAGAAAGAAATTAGTGACTGAATTAAATATAGCATTTACAAGCATTTAAGTTTTCTTTCAAGTTTCAAACTCTTATTACATTGAACTATTGTCAAGCATTCCAAACTTAAATCCTTATAGACATTCCAAGAATTTGAATTTCTATTTCCCATTGATTATATCATTTACTTGTTCTTAATTGTGCACACACCTACTTGAGTAAGAGGCATTTCATCTTGTACAATTCATTTATTGTTTTATTTCTATATGCAAGGGGTTTGTAGTATCTAAGTGTTAGATTCAGCATGAAAGAAAGACTTGCTAGGATTGTAAGAGTATGTTGGTCGGCTCAAAAAAATCAACCTGTGTAATGGATTGTGTTAGTGGAACCTGAGACAGTTAGAGAGATTCTCTTAGATAACTAGAGTAGAAACTTTACTTAGGCCGAACAATTATAGAATAAGTTGTATATTGTGCTGTGTTATATTTCCATTCCTTCTTATCATAAATTAATTTAAATTTGGCTAATTTTTTGCAAGCTCAATTCACCTCCTTTCTTAAGCAACCATTAGTAAGAGACCTACACATAAATTGTACATTTTTTTTTCAAATTCTTTTATTATTCAATTAGAGAACCCTACATTAAGTTTTTGTTTTTATTCTCTTATTATTCAATTTAGGAGATCCCAAAATAAGTTTTTGTTTTCATTTTTTTCTTTTGATTGATTTAGAGATCCTTATATTGTAGATTTGCTATTTGATTTCCTTATTATTTAAATTATGAATATTAGAACAAGTTTTAATTTTTATTTTTTCTATTATTTTTAAGAAACCATACTTTGAGTTTTTATTTTTAATTTTCTATTATTTAATTTAGAAATCCTAAATCATATATTTATTATTTGATTCTCCAATGCTTTTCAATGTTGAGTTTGCTAAGAGGCGAAGAGGTGGAAATGTTTTCCAATTCTTTTCAATGGTGGATTTAATAAGAGGAGAGAAGTGGAAATGTTGTCCACTCTTTTCACCTCTTTTTTTAAATTTTCTATCAATACCTTCTGTTTATTTTAACTATTTTTATTTTATGACTGAAATTATCTTTTATATTATTAATATTATTTTATTCTATTTCATTCCATTTTAATCAAATGCATCTTATTAACTAGGTGTTAGATAAAGTTTTCATTATTATTTTCTCTATTATTTAATAGCATTGACAACCAGATTGGTTATGCAATCTTTTTACAATATGAAAAACCATCAAGGATATTTGGAAAATTTGCATAGTTACCTTGAAGTGATTTTAATGCCAATATACTTATTGTGGTTTTTATTTTAACATTTGAAGTGTTATCAGCTTATTGCTAAATTGATTTTATAATGGAGTTATAAAGAATAAATTTTCTTTTTCTTTTAAAATCGATATTATAAGCGTCATGATGAGTATGTTTACATGTTTAATATTTTCAAACATAACCTCTGGATGCAATTTGGGTGCAAAACGTACTTCAAAGTGGAGCAATCTTTGTAAATTTGTATAGAAGTCGGGATGTTCGTCTTGGTAACATTTTAGGTTGTACTAAATATCAGGCAGATCAAATGCAAAGGTGAGATATATTGAATGAATTTCAAAAATTAAATATTTAAGATTAGAAGCATTAATTGACCTATTTTGATGTGTGTGAAAAATGTATTATTTACTAGGGAAAAGTTCGACAATGTTGACCTTATGAGCTTTACTTTAGCTAAAGGTAGAGTGGTTCAAAATTATATTATAATACAAATGTAATAATCAATCATACATTTAATCAAAAATCTTGAAGTATAAAGTTTTTAAAAAATACTCAAATCTAAGACTTAGGCTTATAGTATTTGAAACAAGATTAAATCATCCATCAAAAGGATGAAAAATAAATTTTAAGAATTATTTAATTGTAACATTATTTTTTCTTTTATGTTATTAGAATATCTTATCTAAATAAAATTAACACAGAATGGTTTCCAAATGTAAATTACACTTTGCCTGCTTGTCTATCGTGAAAGCACAGATAACATCTTTTAATCCCAAAAATACTGTAACCATATGCCTGTTTGGCCCTACGATCCACTAGTGCTGACAGCGAGTTTACAGTATAAAAATGCTTCCCTGAGTATCTGGCCAAATTTCCCCACGCTTTGGAACCATAAAAGCCAATTTTTTACGTTTATATAGAAGCTCCAATTTGGAGCTTTTTTCTAACTGCACTTTTATATTAAACGAGCTTAATAAATACCACCATTAAACGAGCTTAATAAATACCATCAGGCCAAACAGACCCTACATCTATACCTTGACATGGACTTTTATAAGCATCTAGATTATAGAAATAAGTATGCGTCTGTGAACAACTCTTTTGGTGAGTCAGCAGCCGTCACGATGACCCCATCACCCCCGAAGGGTAGTCACCTAGCCGCCCAAGCACGCACACACCGTAGCGCTCGGCTGAACCCGTGGCCGAGGAGTTTTGTTGGTTAGCACAAGGACTTTACAGAGGTCGATACTGCTCTCACCCAAGGTTCTGATGGCTCTCATCACTTATTCTAATCCTGCTCAGCTCAATTTGAGACAATATCAACCGCCATACAAATTTCCGGTGGATCCAGTCCATGTAAATCATGGTTAGCATTCAATTTTCTAACAGTGCAGAGAGAATACTTGAGCCCAAAACACTCGTGCATGTGTACAAAGAAAGAAGAAAACAGAAACAAAGGCATCTCAGAAGTAATGATTTTTTTTTAAATTTGTTTTAATCAATATCCAGACAGTAGATGCATTCAATATATGAATACTCAAGAAATCAAAGCATTTTGATTGAGCTTCAGATGACCACAGAAGCAGGCATATAAAACGACCCACCCTACTACATCTTTCAACAAAGCGAGCTGATATTCGGAACCCCTTACAAACTAATGATTCTCATTAACTAGGTATACGAAAATGAAAACTAGTTCAGGCTCTCTCCTCTTTCTTTTCTTTTTTCTTTTGTTCTTGGATATGCCAGATAATGCTCAAGGAAAGCACCATTTTATTCGACAAAGGTTCTGCTTTAGAAGTTGCCTGGCCCATCGAGTGAAGACACAGTTGGAAACCGTTTAAAGAGAACTTTGGTGCAACAAGACTGCCTATAAAAATACAGTTTCAAGAGAGCATCAGTACTATGGTAAAATAAAGGACGCAAAAGCAAGGCAGCAAGAAGGTCGAAAATCTAAGTACAGAAGTTCTTAGCCACCCATCAGAATTTGAGGGTTTTGGATACAGTCCCCTTCTTTGGCATTGAAAACTACAGCCAAGCATATCCAGGAATCATACAGAATTCTGGGGAACCAGATAATGGCTACATTATTCATGGAAGGCAACAGTATGTGTATGTAAAACAACTGACAACATGCATGCAATATGGATGTATTATATATCTGCCTATCTTTATGTAAATACATTTGTGAATATATACCATCTACATATGTAACATACCTACATTTACATGATAAATGGCAAAGGCTGAACCTTAAATCTACACATGGCACAGAACTGCCATCTAACATGTTTCACGACAAATTAACATCCAATGTGTATAATGCCATTAAAAATTTGTGAAGTTAAGAACTTCTGTAATTGCTTTCCTATGGACAAAAGGATAAAAAAACAAAAAAGGAAAAAAAAGAAGAAGCAACTAATAAAATTCCATACTCTGGATGCTAGCAAACAAACCCTCCACTAATAAAATTCCCTCCTATGGATACTAGCAAACGGTCCCTAAACTAAATCCCGAACTGGTTCAGGCAGAATCAGATATCAGTTTATAAGGAAAATATGCCATGTCGCTAGGCTTGTAGCCCCTGCATGATAGCTGAAAAGAATCTGTGCTGTGGTGGATTAAGATGGAGATGCTGGTGAATGAAGATAGCTAAGAACGATGAATAAAAGAACTAAAATATTATGGCTACTTCATGCCCTTGTACCTTAAGATTACGTAAAGAAGCAGGCAGGAACCAACCACCACACAGCGAGAACACAACAATTCCATTTGCACAAGACTACAACAAAGAAAATTGAAATTTCTTTCTAATAAGTTTTTAGTGTTAAGAACCTTGAATTGTTTCATCAAATTGATGGATCATTCACCCGTGAAGAACCCTTTGAGGATCCAGTTGCCCACTGCAGTAACTGGAAGGGACAGCACACAGTTCTTGCCTTCCTTTCCATTCCTCACCAGGTTTCAAAGTGATGGGCTTCTCAACAGCTGCAGCCTCCACACACAACATATATTTGTAGTCATCATCCCCCAAATCTGGTATGGCCTTTGCCTTTCTATCCCAAGGATTCCATACCACTGCAAGATATATCAGTAAAACATGGACAAACATTCAGCATTTTCCAATTAGCAACAAACTTAGGTGATCAGCTATTATTTAGTGATGACGAGTTATAGATCAAGATGCTGCTAATTTGGGTGCATGTTTAGATATATTAGATAGGAAGACACTAATTTTTCTATCGACAGAACATCAGAAAAATAAAAACAATCATCATCATCATCATTGAAAGCTATGGATTGATGATCTCAATGCAAACTCAAAATTAAAATTAATCTGTAATATTTCAGAATATAATCTATCCACATCTGGAAAAGGTTTTAAATGCTGACCTCCAGGTTGATCAATGCGGAAAAAAGATAAACCCATCATCTGTCATGTATCTAAATGAGCTCTGATGAATAAAGGGAGTACCTTTGTGTTACTAAACTATGAGTGAAAGAGATACTGAGTAACAAAAACCAAAAGAAGAATAAGATAATATCTAAAAGGCATGACAGGGAATATGGATTTGACTGGACTGGAATGGAAATAAGATCAGCAATATAAGGGATTATGTCAGCCATAAAGTGAATAAGATTAAAATAGATAGGGGATAATGATTGAAAATATAGGTAATTATGGAAAAAAGGATTTTCATGGAAGGTACATGTCCAATTGAGCCTTGGACCGACCAAAGAAATCCATTCTAATCAAAGCCATTCCATGTAGCTGTTCAGGCCCAAAATGAATCCCAAAATGAATTTAGGTGGCCCCGGAAAAAGAAAAAGAAACAAGGTAACAAAAACAAATATATAGAGATGAAGATGTAATCAATGTTTCATTGTTGGATGCCTGAAGCCTGATGCATGTGATAAAAATACTCATGGTATACAATCATCAAGACCTTCATTCTGGGACCCACAGGTAGCCCATCACCCAAAGAATCACCCAAAGATCAGATCAAATTTGAATGATCATAAACAATGATTACGGAATTTTGACAATTCCAACTTTCAGTGATCCTAGTTAACATCCAACAATTGCGTTGCTCCAGAAGTTCAGTTGGGCCTGTCCATTTATGACCAGTCTAGTTGAAGTCCCGAATGTAAAGGCAGCTTGAATTTTGGTATATAGAAATCCAATGTATAACTGCCAACCTATTCGATAAGATGGGGGGCAATGGTATATTTGAGATTTTTCAAAGTTAATAAAAGAACAAAAGGAAATGTGTCTTCTTCTTCTCATTTATATCTTTTGTTCTCATTGTTTTCTTCTCTTTGCATTGGCTAAAAAGGAAATAATAAAATAAGTATCTTTTCCCAAAAGCTGAGCCAAAGAAAACAGATAAGAGTTATTCCTAGGAATGAAGGGCAACCAGGTTTCCAAATGCCATTACATAACAGCCCAACAGCTGGACATGCCACCCTTTCAATGGCATGACAATTCCAGCTGTTTTTATTTGCCTTCTTCCCAATCGTCACAATTTTCCACTCCAAGTGAAACTTATCAAATATCAAACTTCATTTTTGATCTATTTCAATGGCAAAATGTGGGTGTGGGCATGTGTACATCCTGGTCTTTAAAGCAACTACCTTCTGTGATTATCATTGCTTGCCATTTTGGGTAGCTGGGCTGAAGTCACTGCCGGGTATGACCAAATTCTCGTATGACATTTTCAGTGAGACACTACCATATAAAGTTCACGAGTGTGGGTATAGGAGGGGGTGTGATATCCAGTTGGCAGCCAATGGAAAAAACTTGTGTTTGTCAAGCATTTAAAATCTGACTCTTAACTTGATTAAAAAGGCTGACACAAGGACAATGAAAGAAAAACTGAGAAAAAATGACAAAACTCACCAGCATCAGGAAGTCCCTCCTTCCTCAAAACAAAAGTTCGCTTCTTCTCATGGTCCAGTATAGCAATTTTTGTTGGTGTGCTGAGATATATTTTGTCAATCTTTAAAAAGTAACAATAGGAGAAGGTGAATGAGTAGTTGAATAAGTCAAATGTCAGCATTAACTGCATATAGAAAAGAAAGCACCAGCAATTAATCAAGACATACTTCTGATTCAAATGTTATTGCATCTCCTTGCTCTGTGAATCGCTCCTTCTCCTGTAAATTGTCTAGATAGTCAAGAGTCTCCAGTCCTTCTACCCGCACTTCACTGAAAAGAAGAAAACTGAATTAATCATGGAAAGAGCCATTGGACATTCAGAAACTGCATTTTATCCACCTCATCACACCAAAAGGACGAAATACATCCCATGATGTATCATATCTATAAGCTAGGATTTGAAAACTTTCACACAATAAATCAGAATAGGCTGTCACTAATTGCACTCATCATCATCAAGGTCTTATTGAAACTAATGGGATTCACCTTACCATGTCACTAATTATTATTAAGTCCTAATCATGGACTATTTCTCCATTTAAGCCATATATCTTCATGCCATTATTCATTGGCCACTTACCACTAATAACACCCCAACACAAGAGAAGAAATACAATTGAGTCCTTCCCTGATGTATTATTTATACACAAATCTTGTTTTGATAGAATGGAAGAGATAAATTACATGAAGAGTAGCACATTGAAACCATCTTTACCTTTGGATTCTGAAAATATACATAAAAGATTTTACAAATAAAAAATAAATAAAGCTAAAAGATATTAAAGGAGTGCACCATCTGATGCTTGCTTCTATTACTCTTATCGCCAATCTTCCTAATCATAAATACCACATCATGATGCTTATTCCTTGCCTTGTCAATAAAAAGATCCTTTACAAAGGACTGAAATTACCCTAACAATGATAGCAACATCTAAACAAAGGATTTCCAAAACAACGGTGACTATTTGTAAACCTTCATATATGCAAGGGCCTGTAATTCTGCAAATTCCATGGACATTTAATATATATTAGTTAAACCATGTTTAATTTTGATTGACAGTGAATTAATGGTTTAAAAGTTTTAAGAGACAAAGAAATGCTCTGCTCTAAAGCAACCAAACCATGTAGTTCACCGTGACTACTGCAAATCCTTATGCGCTAGTCTGTCTGCATGACATGTACCCTATCCATGTATCTCAACAGCATCTGCTTGGGTCAAAGCTACAGTTTAGAAGTTAAAGATCCAAGACAGTGCTAACCATATATGATTTGAATTGGATTAAAGAATGTATTTTTTACAAGGAAATTTAGTTTTTAAAACAACCATCCAAGCAAGCTCAATTCAGTGGCTGTGAAAACCAGATCACTGCAGGTGGTGATTTATGTTGTACAGTTAAGCCCTAATTCCCTACAAAGAATTCACACAAACAAACATCCCAAATGAGTTGTTCTTGAATCATTATCCAATTGCTATTGGAAGGAAAGTTAAACTTATTACCAACCAAATGGAGCTTAAGCACAAAAAATCTACAGACATAGCCCAATGCCAATTTGCATGGAACAATAGCTAGGAAAGCAACAGATGAAGAAATTGCAAAAGGGCAGCACATCCAAGTTTAAAGAAAATATAGGCCGATTTGAAGCATTAACCCAAGGAATAGCAATTGCCTAGTAGAGACTGGGCAGCAATTACAGTTGGGAAAAACCTATGACAGAAATCGGCTTCTCCAAAATCAATCATAATCTCTCCTCCCCTTACTTTCAGTATCTAGGTAGGTACCATAGTTTGGTCCTTCACAACAGAAAACTTCAGGCATACATGATTGAAAACTTTAGGCATGTAGTACAACAAACAATGTTAATCACACTATCACCAATCATATTATCAAGGAAAACTCCATAACTTAAAATTTCAAACCTGTTTCTGCAGGATCACTAACACAATACAAAACTATGGGCTGAAATAACCATTAATTCATTTAAAGATTAAGAACTAAGGTTTAGCCCAGTTGCTTGAACTTTTAATGAACCTTTAGACCATTACTTTTGAATTAGACTTGAATAATAATCAGTAAGATAAAATAAGATGATTGACAACCTATATCTTTACATGACAACTAAATGTCCCCCAGACTTTTTAAATGGTTAATAAAAGATCATGTACTTCAAGGGTTTGTCTGATTCCTGAACTATCATGATTACTTGATAGCATCAATTTCAGTCATCAAATAGAGCAAACATTTTACGCTAGACATATAGATTGGATAAGCTATTTACGAAACCTAGACCATTTATCTTCCTCTCTATCCAACATTATATGTAAGATATAATGGAAATTGGGATTCCTCTTCATAAGGTAGATGAATGCAACGAGTGCCAAAGTACCACAAGAAAAACAGCTTATGTACAAATGTCTACTAGGGGAAATTCTATAGCAGTCACCAGGGTTTACAAAGAAACCCAAAGTGATCACCGAAGTTTTATACTATCCCAAAACAGCCATCAAGTTTTCATGACCAATTTCAAAACATGCAAAAGTGTCACCCCTGTTAATTTGAGTGACTTTCTGAAAAAAGTTTATAATATCTAAAATACCCTATCAAGAGTTGAGCCCTTTTAGATTCGCATTAAAAGGAGAGAATGGAAGAGGAAAAAGGTGGAAGGAGAAAAAACAAAAAAGAATCAAACCTGGTAAGGTGCATCTGCAAAGAAAAAACTCAATGAGGCCTATCTTTGTTACCACATTGTGAAAACAGTTCAGCAGCTTGCCTTTAGGATGATACAGTTTCCTTCTTGTTTGACTTCTTAATTTCAATTGCTGGCCTCAACTTTCAGTTTTTCATTGGATTCAACAGGGAGGCATGTGAGTTATTCTTCAAGCCAGCATGCATGTCTTCAATCTCTTTCTCTACTCTATGCTACATTCTCAGATTACACGTATATTTAGTTTCATTTCTAGCAATACTCGTAAATCTGTTTTCTGTGATATTGGAATTGATAACAATTGAACAATGGATCTGCATTGATGATCAAATTTACAAGACTGCAGATGCAACCTGATGCTTGAAAATTTGCCTTGTACCTCAAAGATAAGTTGGGATTTTTCAGGCATGGCTCTTACACAATTTCCATGCCCTCTCCCCTTAACCTTATTTTTAAGGAGCCTTATTAACAAGGGATCTGCAATATCCATAATAATGTGTCCTATTTTCCTATCTGCTTTGTTAATGGATTGATTGTTCTAATCTGAAGGATTGAAAGCTCGAGCAGGTTTTTCTAATTTTTTCCCTCCCCTTTATTTACTCACGTTTTACCTAAATTTAAAATGGCTTGAGAGGGCATTTTAGATATGATAAAATTTGGAGGATTTGCAATTGCTCCATTCACATCCAATTTATTACATGCTCTTATAAGTTCAAATATTGGATATTTGAAACCAAAAATAAAAGCAGTTATAATATTCATCCTTTCCATTAAAAAACACCACCTCTTTCCGTCTTAAAATGGCACAATAGAAGACATCCATTGACTGAAAGAATGAAAATGCTAATTATTTTCATTTTTGCAAAATTCAAGATTGAAGGGCTGAATTAGGCAATAAATTAAAAGTTCAGGGGAGCAACATGCAAATCCCCTTTGAAACAAAGATAATCTTTTAATAGCTTTTGGATGTTTACTTTGATGGTTTGTATCCAACCCAACTCAGGTAAAATGACTGATGGTAAACATAATGGATGAAGGAAATTCATGTGGACTAAGCCACTCAACATGAAATCATATATACAAGAATTTGATTACAACCATTACTAGTTTTAATTTGTACAAATGGAGAGAGCATTTCAATCTTTAAATACTCGAACAATATCATTTGCTTGCAAGTTGCAACATTGTCCAATGTTCATCTTAGCAGTCAACAACATAGAATTTCAGTCTGTTGGCTGTAAAAATAGATGGGTTCCATAAAGAAAAACACCAACTTCAACTTTGTAACTCGTAGTCATCATTTCAAACGGATGATATGAAATTCTAGGATTAAAAATCTACTGATTAATCTTTATCTATGGTCAGCTTAAGTGTCCAACAGTTTAGTTTAGTTTTTTAAATATAGATCCCACTGCCTAGGTTAGAAACATGTGTACAATTTAAAGGTTTGAACCACTTCTCATAGGAAATTTCTAAAAGATGTATCGATAGGTCTTAGATTGTGAACTCCATGCGTCACACATGTGAAAGTATTGTAAGGTTTGAGCTAGTCATCAAATCGAATCCTTGTCCATGTAGTGGGCCACAATCTGTGGCTATCCAATTCTTCCCCTGACGTAAATACAACAAAAAGAAAATAATTAGGCCTGCTTTGTGAGTGGCTTGAATTGTCTAGAAATATGAATGTGTTGAAAGCTTTCGAATGCATGCTTGAATTAGTACACTCGTATGCATTTGGAGTTTTCCCACTAAAATAAGGTCAGAAATTCTGAGGACAAGTATGTAATTACTAAAGCTACAAAATGCCTAGAGTCAAACTGACAACGGATTCTAACTGCAGGTTGCAATTGGATCTGTCAGTAATCCCTAGTATGTGATTTACATATTACCCTCAACTTTTAATTTGTTACAGACACCCTCCTCCCCCAGTGAATGAAAATAAAACAAGTTTGAATTTTGCATAATTAATTATTTTCATTTTTGGGATCAAATATGCAAAATTCAAACATATGGGGGAAATATGCAATAAGTTGGAAGTTGACGGTCGACATGCGAATTCTCCTAGAAGTTTTCACATCTGGTCAAAAGCTGAACTCATCAATGGTGATGGCTTTGGGTGTTTTAGAATGAAGATAACTTAGTGATGGTTTTGGGTGTTTTGGAATTGGATATGAAAAACTTAGTGATGGTTTTGGGATTATTCAAAACTTGGTGACTGTTTGGATTTGCCAATCAACCCTGGCAATCATTATGGTATATTCCCTGGCTACTAAACAGTTTGGAATGATGAAGTTATTTATTAAATCAAAAGTTTAGATATCTGCTTTTTAACCTTTTTCATCAAACTTCATTTTTTCTTTATGAAAGCTGTTAACCAAACAGGGCCTAAGAAGATGACAAGTACAAGACCATTAACATGTTGCATTTGCAGCAAATTAGGAAATTCAGATTCCAGCATCAGTAAGTGTTTGCAACATCATCACAACTACAGGATCTAAATTCTCGCCACTAAGCTATATCCCCCCACTCCCCAGTGAAACTATTGGAGCAACAGGGGTTGTTATCAAGTTTCAAATTCCACAGTGCATCTGCAATTTTGCATTCCCTAAATCCCTAGTCTCCTACTCCTAATTATTCTCCTTTTTTTTTCTTGTGCTTTATTTGGGAAGCCTACAGGTGTTTATTAAAATTCCACAGAAGTTCAGATTTCAATCTCTTCACATTTAAGACCATGCTAATAGATGTCATTAAGTGCCTCACCCCTTCAAATGTTACCATCAGGTTATATCCACGAATCAGAATTCTAGACCAGTTAGGGCTATTTTGAGCCTTTCTTGGGCCATGGGAGTTATCCCAGCACATTGAATAAATGAGAAAGTTGACCATTCTCTTGAAATTGATCAATAGAGACTGCTGAAAAGCTGAATTCTTGCCACACACCATCATGGCCTTGTCACTGCTAGAAAAGTAAGAATGGACCTTGCTATACCATATCAATTTTTCATAAAATTTAACTATGAAAAGAAAATATTCTAGTCAAAGCTCAATAACTCAAATCTTAACAGCTCATAATACTGTCTACATTCATAAGGACCAGACTTATAAATTTCTCTTTCTGCCCTTTCTGACTCCATGCCAATCCTTCTTGAAGTTTCCTACAAGCATTTCCCATGAACCTTGAAGGACAGACTTCCCCGTATAAGATTATAGCGTCTATTCATTTTTAAAGAATACTGCCAAAAAAGACCTTGCATTTGTTCTGGTTGAAATTCTTTATGCAGGTAAATGATTTCGGTATGGGAAGTCAACCTCTGCAGTTAACCACCTAACAAAACTAAATGGCGCTTCTCAATGGAGATAAAAGGAATAACACATGCAGATATCACATGTGAAAAACAGAGGTACATGCTAATCTAACTAAATCAGATGAAATAGCAGTTCTAACTACTTAAAGCTGTTATCAACAAAACAGCTTGCAAAAGTAACAATGCATTGAAAAGAATACCTGATATCAGAAACAGAGAAATACGTATGATAAGCAAAGGTGAAAGAAAATGGCTTTCCATCAGTGCTGGTATTTCGGATGCGAGATGTCAATGTCAGATCTCCCCCAGAACTCAGAGCTACCCGTAGACGAAACTCATAACTGCATGGAATGGGAAAAACACACAGAAATACTAAGCCAATTATAAAAGTCTTATACACACAAATAAGCATATTGTAAATGTCTAATAGCAACTACAGCTGTCAAAAATACATGAGGTGACTTTCAAGAAGAAAAGAAGATACAATTATGTCCATCTACTAGTCAGTGTACCTGTGTGGCCAGAGTTTGAAATCCTCTTCAGATGGCTTCAGAATTAGATCAACATAAGCTTTATTGGAGCTATTGGTTGGAAAAGGTGGGGGATCTTTTTCAATGCTCCATATCCTGTTCCTTGCAAAACCATGTTGTTCAAGAGTTCCATGGCTGGAAAACTGTATGCAAAGCTTTCATTATTTAATATTTTGTGTAAGAGTTCATTTTTCACTCAACATTGATAAAATCAACAATAAGTAGAAACCAGAACAGATAGATATTAGCATGTATGACTAAGACTAACAAATACCTGGGGAAAGCAGATTGGAATACCACCTCTTATGGCTTTTGGAGGCTTGAAAGTAGCCTACACATCATCAAATACAAAAATAAATAAAAATGGTGAATTGAAAGATTGCATACGAAGTTAAAGAAACGATGAATACATAAAAAACAGAAGATGAATACAATCTAAACAGAATAACAAACTCTAGGATATAGGCATCATATAGTAAACCATCTCAGGCATGCTCTTCAAATTAGGTTAGCGATTGCTTACTTGCAACAATGGAAATTCTTGTGCAATTTTTCAACACCAATCTCATCAAAATAAACTTATGCTATAAGCTGAAGTTGTGTAAGTTTCCCAAAAATAGTAACAAAAGCATCACCGAGATGACCTAGAACAATCCATCGCATAGGCAGGTAACCATGTAAGAAAAGAGAGCAGTGACAGAGTGACAGAAATATATCACAATAATTTTCAAAAAACATGTGTTCAAGCCTAGCAGAAGCAACTGCTCCTCTATGCTGTCATTATCACTCAATATTTCATCTTTTCACACCAATAACTATCACATCTGACACTTCTTGTGACACAAATTGGGCTACCCAGGCACAATGTTGATATTGATGAAACATGAGTTATAACTAGAAAACTCAGAATTTGCTTCAATCCCATTCCAAGGGACTAAAGACTTGGCTCTTAAGCTCGCTCAAATGGAGTCAGAAAATTGATAAACATCTGCAATTCCATGACGCTGTGTATTCACATGTGCCATTTAGTGTACACTAGCCCTTTTTCTTGGTTCTGGATTTATTTGTTTTGTTGTTTTTGCTGTCATTCCTGTTTTGGTCTTCTATATGCCTACCCTTTCTGTCTTTGTGGTTAATGATCATTCTAACATGCATAAAGAAAAACTGAAAAGGTCAAAATAGTATTCAGATTTATCACTCTAGGAAAATGTACGCATATTTTTGCAATCAAACATCCTATATTGTGGAATGTTGGAACTAATAATTTGTTTGGACCTCAGCAATGTTGGTGAATGTTATATTATCATCCTGTGTGGTACCTAAATTTTGTAAAGGCTAAGATCGTAATATATCTTGAGGAATACAAGATATGCTATGCATTTGTTTCTGTTATTATATGCACATATTTTGGGGGCAAAATTTTTTAAGAATGCCTTCCTAACTTGTAATGCTGAGGGTGGGTTACAAATGCTTCTAAAAAGGTTCTGAAATCCACATAGCAAATTTTTTACTATTGGCCTTATAGTTGGGTAAGAATTTATTGAATTTACAACATCCACCAGAGTGGGGACCAAAAGTGACAGCCTAAACATTCTGAAAGTCATTTTGGATCATGTCATCACAATGATGAAGATTATCATGTTACAGTATAACATATCAGACTCAGTCATTGTAAGTTTACAAAAGGTAAACGCCATTGCTGAAGAAAAATGGATTGTGCTAGCCCATGCTGCTAATGCAGGCTCACACCACCAATATGGGTAGGCGCACAGCAATGCAGCCCCCATCTTAACTATTTTCAAATGTTCACTCACTTTCATGACTTTGTCTAAGACATTAAATTTAAGCGAAGAAATTTACTTTTCAACTGCATCTAAAATTTTTTCAGAAACACAACCTAGAATTGAAGATGCTGTGGATCAAAAGGGAAGGGACTACTATGAAAGTATAGGAAGAATCAGAAAACACTGGACTGTATTTTTTATTAAGTTGTGTAAATTCAATTAGTTCTCAATTTCAACCAAGAAGATAAATCCTGATTTCTATGTCATAATTCTCATTGTTCTGTCAGGACTCAGGACTTTCCAATATTAAAAAAAAAAAAAATTGTCAATGAACTGTGCCATTGGACAGTGTAATGCATGTTTTATGACCATGGTGATGCAACCTCCAATACAATTATTCAAAGCCTTGGTCAAAATCCTAAGCATAAAACAAATGGCTATGAAATAAGATACCATATGTTGATTGTACTTTTAACAGCCCAATATTGATTTATTGTACGCTGATTGGGTCAGGGAGAGCTGGCAGTCAAGCAAACTATCAGATGTATAAGATCAATTTGATATCAGAAAGAATGAATATCAGCCATTTTTAAAGTACAAAAGTATGATGTATCTATTTGATACAGACAGACAAACATGAGAATCCAGTTTGACATGGAACACAGAAAAATATAAACGTGCTACTTTATACCTTACTGCTCATGAAAAGCAACTCCTCACCATGATCGTTCTTCCAAGAAGTCACTTGACCCCCATACAAATACACCTAAAGCCAACAAAGTGTTCTGAAAATCAGTGACCTCTTCTCAAGAAACATCCTATTGCCATGATGATTATCAAAAATATGACGTATACAATAAAAAAGAGCAAGTATATAAAAATAGTCCCCAGAAATGAATTAAACAATATGCAATTAAGACTGTTAACCTTAAGAAAATTTCATCACTCGTCAATTTTCTGCTCAAATGCACAAAACAAAAAATCAATCATCAATGCACAAAGGGCATTAAGGAATTTAACATGATATTTATCTACATTATCGTTTCAAGGAAATTTATGATTGCTTTTATGAAATAACACTAAGGGTGTGTTTGGTAATAAGGAAAAAAGGGTAAAAAAGAAATACTCTTTCGCCCTTCTTTCCACCCATTTTACCACATTTTTCATATCTTTTAATGTAATTTGACATTTTAACTACCTAACGACCAACTTTTTCACTACATTTTTCATATCTTTTAATATGGTTTGACATTTTAGCTACCTAACAACCTACTTTTTCACCACATTTTTCAAACATTTTAATATAATTTAACATTTTAACTACCTAACAACTTATTTTTCCGCATTATTACCTATATTTTCAATCATTATTTCTCATTTTTTTTATAAAAAATCTACTTATTTTATCTTTATCCACTTTATTTCTAATCATTATCCTCTATTAAATCACTTCCCTCACTTTTCTATTATTTTCCATGTTCCTTTTTTAACCACTTCTCTTCTCCATTCCCAAACACACATAACAGTAATAAGTGCACCCATAAATTTTATGCAAAGGGCATCTTAGTGGAGAAAGAATAGGCACAAGAATAAATTGCAAATAAAAATAGAATTGAAATATATATATATATATATGTGTGTGTGTGTGTGTGTGTGTGTGTGTGTGTGTGTGCGCGCTTGTCATGGACTGTGTATTACAATTCATAATCCCTGCTGACTAGCATAATTCAGCACAAGCAGACGAGACTCCAATAAAATAAAAATACCCCCAATCCCAGATACTCATTAACTAAGAAAGTAAATGCCCATAAATTTTATCTCACAACAGCCAAATGGAAACTGAGATTAACTAACCACAAGTTCCAAGACATGAAAATGCCTTCAGATAATTTTCCCCACTTCTGGGGGTCTCTTTTAAATCGCTTGTAGAATAAACATCATTTGCCCATGGAAACAAAAGATTTGAAAAATATATCAGCAAAGTGTCACTTCTTGACAGTAAAAATCAATGTTGCACGTTCCAAATACGGACGCCAAACAACTACTTTGACTCCAACCTCCAAAATTACCTTATTTCTGGAACCCAGATGTGCATTTCACAATCTGCCACTAATTAACCAACCATGCAAAGCATCAAGCAGAACAGAAAATTCAGACAGCACCATCAATCACCCACTGCCCCAGAAGTAAAAATAAAGCATAGTTGATGTACTGAACATATAGCAGTAATAAGTTATTCACAAATTTAAGTCCATTAAGTATGCTGCAGCACCATGTTTTAGTCAAGAAACCAAAAGCACCTTGCAGGAAAAGCCAACCACATGAAAGTTTTCAACATAAGAGGAATTTCTTCCTGCCAGCAATAAGAAGAAAGCAATGCTGACCAATGGCAAGGTCTGAACCATTGCTTGACTGAAAATTTGCCATCACATTCATGCAATCCATACCCATTATTATTCCCTTTCCAAGTAGTTCATACTCAACATAATAGATTTCACAAAATCTAACCTAAATCAACAAACGATTCCACTTTTTCATCCTGCAAAAATCTTTCAGAGAACAATCGTCATGTTGCCTTAACTTATTTTTAGCAAAAAATGCATACTAACATATGCCTGAGGGCTAGAAGAACTGGCATAAACAAGAAGAAAAATAGCTCTGCCTAATGTAACTGCAATCATAATTTATTCTACAACAATTTTGTTTTATACTCCACTTTAAACTTCATTTGTGCATCTGTAGGAAAACAGCAAGAACACCCCTCGCATTTGTCTCATTACTCTATTTTTGCAATTAAACCTAATCTTTTCCAGATATCTGGAATAAATATAATGAAAGAGTATAGAAAACACAGATTTATTCGTTGAATACTCAGTTAAGCAGTAAGAAGGATTACTAGCCAGCTTGCACTTCTGCATACCATACAGAATCTAAGATGGCTGGTTATTCTCATGTTCAAGAAATTCCATGTGCATGAGAGGTTAACCTATGGAGTGAACCTGCATAATCAAACACGCCAAGAAATGTTCCTCCTAGAGGCCTAGTCAGAACATGTGCAGTAAAAGAAGCTAGTAAAAAGAACTGCCGTGGTGATGCAATGCACTTGGATTGTTACAGATTTTCGACTGCATTTAACTAAAGTCAAGAAGGCTAAAATGAGCCAATGATGAGACACTAGCAGTCCATCATACTCCAAGGCTTTCTTCTCTTCTCCTCTTTAGAAAATTTTATACACTGAGATGCAATTCAGATGCCCTGAACGCGAGATACAGTTCTACATAGTAAGATCTATTCAGGATAATGGACGGCTAAACGATAATGTACCGATTCAAGAAGATTGAAATCAATGTCAGGTTTTCTATTCCGCCATTGACACGGAACATTTATACGATTGATAACGATCCGTGCATCAAAATCTTACTTAATTAAACGATCTAAACCATTGAATCTTTTCCCAAAGAAACGCGCAGCGTCAATGCTTTCTTTATTCTTCTAAAATGTTTTCTCTGCGAAGGTTTCCACAACTGCTTCCTAAGACCAATCGGCTGCGATTCAACAATAGCAACGGTTCGGATTATCGAAAGACACAGAAATTACAAATCCACCACCATTTCCAAGATCCACAAATTTCCTTCGAATTTCCCGAAAACGCCAATAGAAATCTGCATATCTACACCGTCCAGTGCAAGATAAAGGAGATCGGATAAAACAGAGAAAATCCGAGACGGTTCGATCCCCGCCGCAGAATTTCTACCATGGGAACTGGGACAAAATAGGAATTACGGAAGGGAAAAAGGAGAGAGATACCTCAGCAGAGGAACCTCGGGCTTCTCGCAAGACGACCTTATCAAGGCCGTTGATGCCTTTGCAGAGCTCGTACAAAGGCCTTTCCGTGGACATCGTCGTTGTTGCCGTCGCCATCACCTCCTTCATCTCACCATCATCATCTCCCAAAACCCTAATTGCAGAAGAAAGTCGTATGGAATTCAAAGGCAATTCAAGAGACAGAATCGGATTCCCATCCTGAGAACTGAAACTTCCGTTCGTATATAAAAGAGAGAGAGAGAGAGAGAGAGAGAGAGAGAGAGAGAGTCGAGGAAGAGAGGATTTTGTACTCGACTGACGTGTGAAGGTTGATACGCGACTACTGAAAAAGTTTTGAGTTTAAACACCTTTTACCCCATTTAATTAGCTAAGAGGGAGTTTTCTCCGAACCGTCCATAGGATCAGATCATTCCACAGCTTTCCTTGGCCCACAGGTCTGTCGTGACGGAGGGCATGGAAGATGCGTGAATCTTACCTATATACCAAAACTCGCGCCGATCCAAATATAGTACAAATCATGCACCTCGCAGCAGCTGCAAAAATGGGAAAGCTTACTGGTAAAAGTTGCCTGATCGTGTGTGGGCCCGGGCAATTCATTAGATTATTCCAACAACGCCATAACTGTAACATCGGCTCGTACGACCAACAACATTGGAGAAATCAGCCTCCGAATTTGGTTATACATGAAGGATTGATGCGTCCAAACAATCGGACAGCGGCGAGATGAAAACATTTAGATAAAATTCAATTTATCGCCAGTTATGGTTTTTTTACCTGACGCGAAATGGGTTATACTGCGTTGATCAAAGCCATGCGTACCTCGCCCATCCACCAGTCACACAGTTTCTCGCTTTTACAAGGATGGTACGACGATTCGCGCGAGGATACTTTGAAGAAGGGAATCGCGGAAGATGGCCAAACTAGCACACATGTCGAAGATCAAGCACGTTTGTTGGTAAATATGAAATTAAAAAAGTTCGTTTCAATCAGATTTTATATCATTTAACATGGCCTAAATATGAGGCCTAAAATTGATGGATTGAGATAAATTGTTAGCTTTCTGAAATCGATCCGCCTAATTCGGGCCAACCCTATTTTTTTCCATTTCCCGTATTTGCGCCTTGTGATTGCACCGAGGGGACCTGTCTTGTCCTTCGGCTCCACATCTAGTCATCAGGGAATCATTTGGAATTTGTCGGTTTCAACAGTCCGTCGTCAGGATTTCTACGATATTCCCGTTTGCATTCGCTGGCTTCTGGCAAATCATCCATGAATCCGTTCGACTAATCGTATCAAAAAAATCGTTGCACGCTCAAAAAACTGCACTTCAAGAAAATAAATCTGCTAGCAATTCTGTTATTTGATTCAGCTTATGTATCTTCTGCAGTATTTTAAAACTGCATGTTGCATGAAAATATATCGGCTAGCCATGCTGGTATTCGTTTCAGCTGATGTATTTCTTACTGAATTTGGATAATGAGAAATTCAATTTTCTGATTGAAATAAAATTATCCTCCACATATGTGTATATATACTAATCATTTTATGTTTTTTACATCGTCACGTATTTATCGCAGTAAAACAGCTTTTTATGTTGACATTATTTCTCGCCCGTTTTCAATAGAAAATTTTAATTACAAGTGTTCAAATTTTAGAAGCAACGAGTGAGAGGTTTTTTATTCTCTAAAGGATTACTTCACATTTTATTAACTAATGCAATCGAATGAGGAATTGACTGACTAGACAGGGCCCGAGTAGCATGAATGAAACGCCAGAGTAGTGTACACAATGCAAAAGCAGCAGAACATGCGCTGTAAATGGTAATCGAGTTGCTGTGTACTGCCAAGCCGTCGAATAAAAAAGGGTAACTAATGCCCACAACGCTTTTAGCCCATGTAGGACAAATGATCATGGAATTTATGGAATGAGTAGTCTACTGGGCCGAGACCCATTTTCACTGCCGTCTTCAGGATGCGGGCAGAGAAATTGTTTACCATCAGTTGAAGATTAATGTGCTATTGGGCCTCTTGGTTGCCCATTCCTGACATGTTAAATTGCTGAGAATCCCTTCACTTGGTACCTAGCAACAGTGCTGGGTGCCGTACATTTGGTGGGCACCATTCGTAGGGGCTGTTTACCATTTGAATGGTTTTTGGTTTTTATGTAATTGATGTAAAGGACTAAAATTGCACTGGATCCCTTTTTTTTTGGCTATAAAATGAGGCCGTTGTTGCACCAGTCAATGTTTTACAAGTTGTGTGTATCCATGATAGAATAATAATAAAAATACCATATTTTGCATTATTAGTATGAATGCATAGTTTTGATGACAAACAAAACTTAATTAAGTTATACTAATGAATATTTGTCGAGTGTTTAAGTATGTAGCAATTAGTTACAGAAGCATAAAAAATGCAAATAAAGTCTAACATTTCGAAAGAAATAGAAGAGAAAAACAGAAGTTTCAAATCTTACTGATAGATAGATGCATTGGATAAATGAAAAGCTTAAGACAAGATGAAGAAACAGATTGTTCATCCGTGCCATCAAGACTTATCCAAAGTCTACCACATTGACTACTCAGACAAAGTAAAAAGACAAAGTTGCAATAAAAAATGCGTTCATCCTCAATCTGAAGTTCATCCAAAGGTTCAAGGCAGATACCTCAAACAAATGCAGCAGACAAAGACAAGCCTCAGATAAAGTAACAGTTCAATAAATTTATCCGAAACTTACTTTGGGTAAATGGGATGAAGTGTCGGACAAAGCTAAATGAAAAAACTTTGTCCAATCAATAATGACTAAGAAAAATTTGTTCAAAATTAACTTTAGGTAAAATAACAATTCGGTGGGTTTGTCCGAAACTTACTTCAGGTAAATGAGATGAAGCGCCAGGCAAACTAAATCATATGAATTTTTCTAAACTTAATGCCTTCTTCCTAAAATCGTGAATCGGTCAATGCTGCAGTCATTCCCTTGCCCGATGCTTGCCTAAAGTAGAAATTTGTCTTCTCACTCGAGGCAAGAACGGCGTTGCAAGCATTCTAACTAATGAGAATTAATTAGAGGATGGTGATTTCAAAACAACTAATTAGAATGATCTTCTATAATTAATGGAGGTTACCTACCACCAACGACTGTAATTCAAAGCTGATATAAATGGAGTAAAGCTAGACGAAAAAGATAACTTTTGAGAAGAAGAAAAATTGACTACTTATTCTTTCTTGAGCTACAACCTTCATTCATCTTTTAGACAAGCGGAGAGCCTTCGCACTTAATCCTTCTGTATTATTATTGAAAGGCTTTCAACTACTTTCTAGGAAGATTATTTACCTTTGCATTTAAAGCTTCAAACTCTTCCCCTGAATTTATAGTGAAATATTTGTAAAAGTGCGCTTAAACTTTCACATCCTATATATCCTTGTAATTGCCTTGAGCTAGTAAGTGTTAACCAGGCTCAAGAAGAATTATGCTTGCCTAAGTGCAAATAAGAGCTACCTTATTTACGGCCCCTAGAACTGGAATCTAGAAGAGTGTTAGAAGCATTGTATATGTCTCTTAGAATTGGAATCTAGAAGAATGTTGGAAACATTGTATAAACCCCCTAAACTTAATTTAGAAGAGTGCTAATAGTACTATTGCATTTCTACTATAGTGAGATAGTAGAACCTATGACACTAACAGAAAAATATATTTGGAAGAGTGGAGTAGGAATGATTGCTTAAACCACTATAAAAATCTATGTGCCTTATTTATTTGTGTGATTACTGTTTGATAGCTTTGCTTGCTAGAGGGACTCTATATCTCAAAGGGGTCTAGAAAAAGTTTTAAATTGCTAATTTAACCTCCTCTCTTGGGTATTTGCCTTCTTTTAAGGACTGACAAGTGGTATCAAAGTGAGCTATATAAAATATTTGTAGTGATCCAATGGCAAACCCATCATCCTCTGCTCATGTATTTGCCTAGGGGCAATTATTTACCTAGCCATCCCTATTTAATGGAACCAACTTCACCTATTGAAAATTGAGGAAGAAGCAATTCATTATGGCCAACGATATGGATTCTTGGAAGACCATTGAAGTAGAAGTCACCCTTTCTACTAATGAAATTGGTATATAGAGTAGAGAAGAAAATAACGCAGCCCAAAATAATACTAAGGCTATGAATTCATTATTCTGTGGATTGTTAGCCATTGAGTTTGATAGCATATTTTCTTGCACTACTGTAAAAGATAAGTTAGTATGTATTTATAAAGGATCCTCATAGGTCAAAGGGACCAAGAGGAATATATTGATAGAAGAACTAGAAAAATTTAGAATAAAAGAAGGAGAAAATATATTTGAAATGTATGCTCAATTTTCTAAAATTACTAATGCTTTGAAGGGCTTGGAAAGAGAAATTTCAAACTTTGAATAGGTCATGAAGATCTTAAGAGCACTGCCAGACTTATGAAATCAAAAGATCACAGCTAATGAGGAAGCAAAGGACTTGAACGTACTTCTGTTAGATGATCTTATTAGCTCCCTAATGTCACATGAGTTGATTAAAAATAAGAGAGAGAGAGGAGCCAATAAGGCAGAAGAAAACTATTTCTCTTAAAGCACTAAGGAGAGCAGTAGTAAATCTATGTCACAGTTTAAGATGATGTGGCCATGCTCACTAGAAACTTTAAAAAGCTTGTGAGAAGCAACAGAGGCAACATCTTAAGAAGACAACCTGGACAACAAAAAGAAAAGAAGAAGATTGAAAAAAGAAAAAATCTTCCCACATGTTACTAATGTGGAGGAATTGGTCGCATGTTTCTAGAGTGTCCTAATAAGAAAAAGTAAACAAAAATGATAGAGAAGAAAGGAATAGAAAAAAGAAATAGTTTAAAAGATCATCGAGAAATCAGGTTAGAGGTATATACATGAACGATGAAGAATTCTCAGGCACGAGCTTAAGCAAAAAGGATGAATGAGACGTGGGCAACTTTGCAAAAATATGTTGTATGGCTCATGTAAAAAATGAATCAACAAGCCAGTTATCCACTAAAGAACACCGCATAATAGAATTGGAGACTAAGGTAAACTTTTACTACTCATATAGTTTTGATTCTTCAAGATTAAGTAGTAAATGTACTAAATGCAAAAATCTTGATATACTATAAGAGTCGTACGACTCTCTCTTCAGGAAATTTGAATCCCTTAGTTAAAAGTTTACTCAAAAGAAGAGACACTTTGATGCAACTATCAAAGTGAATTCATTACTATCAAAAAGAAATCTATCTTTACAAAACAAAGTAAAGAACTTGAAAAAGGAGATAGAAATGTCGAACAGTATGTTAAGTAAATTCTCCAACTTAGGAGAACTGGTTGCCAAGTTCATGTGAATGACTAGTCAAACTAGTAAAGAGGGACTTGGTTGTGAACATTTAGGTGATGGAAACCAACAAAATTTTACTGGATGATCCAAAAGTATGAACCTCAAGGATGAAAGAGGAAACTATCCAAATATTAGAAGACTCATAGGATAGTCTTGGGTGAAGAAACCGATGAAGCATCATGCTCCTAGCAGAACCTTAAACACATGTTATTTATGCAATAGAATTGGATATAAAATATATGACTATTATACTAAGAAGATGCAAGCAAAATGAGCAAAATTGAGATGGAAACCCAAGGGACACGTACAATCTTTTCACACACACAGCTTTACTAACATAGCTGGACCTAATGCCCGAGTACTAAAGATGTAAGAATGTTTATCTTGTATATAGATAAGCTTCAAAGCCACATCTAACACTACCTGGTTCATGGATTGCTGTTGCTCAAGGCATATGATATGAAATAAGAATTTATTCAAAGATTTGAAGCCAATAAATGGAGGAACATTGCATTCAGCAACAATGATAAGGGCTTCATCAAAAGTATAGGTAATATTTATGGTCTATTTAATGCATGAATAGAAGATATATTATATATAGATGGACTCAAGCACAATCTTCTAAGCATTAGCCAACTATGTGACAAAGGTTAGAGAGTGGTATTTGAACCATCTTCATGTAATGTATTTAATGAACAATCACAAATGATGAAATAATAAATTCTTTTTGAAAAATTATAATAAAAGGAATGAATCAATTAACCAGGGGGAGACATCAAAAATTTGCAAAATATATTGCATACATTTAGGGGAAGCTTATTTAACTGCAATGAGATAATTTAATCAAGTTTTATCTTCATCAAAAAGGAAAAAATTCTTAGTGTGAATGCATAGTTTTAATGACAAACAAAACTCGATTAAGTTATACTAATGAATACTTGTCAGGTGATTAAGTATACAGAAATAGGTTACAGAAGCATAAAAATGTGTACATGAAGTCTAACATTTCAAAAGAAATAGAAGAGGAAAATAGGAGCTTTGAATCTTGCTGATAGTCAGATGCATCGGACAAACGAAAAGCTTAAGAAAAGATAAAGAAATAGACTGTTTGTCCATGCCATAAAGACCTATCCAAAGTCTATTAGTATAAATGCATGGTTTCGATGACAAATAAAACTTGATTAAAGATTATGTACTAATGGTTGTTGCCAAGCTTTTAATATGCAAAATCAAGTTGTAGGTCTTATAGAAAAATGAATATAGAAAACATATTTTAAGACATCAAGGCTTGGGCGAGTACAAAAGCAAAAGACAAAGTACCATTATAGACAAAGTTCAAATGAAAAGGATTCAATTAAGTTTTCATTCGTCTGTCGAAGTGGAAATTATATCTGATGAATGCAAAGTAGCAGACTTTATCTATCATAAGTAAGTCACAGTCAAGCAAAGATTATTTGATTAAAATAGACAAAGGTTGAGAAGTGAAGTTTGTCTGACAGAGCAGAGAAGTTCGTCTAGTGGAATAATGACGTTTATCTGTACATCTAAACTTTTTACTATCTATAACAAACAACCCAATAGATGAATTAGTGAAGAAAATCCTTCTACGCTCCAATAGTCAGTCAGTTACTTACAATAGGCAAATTAATAGATGAAGTGCTAAAGAAACAAGTCATCTATATATCTACAGTTCAATAGATAATCCACAAGATAAAGTGCTGGAAAGGATTATTCATTTGCGCTTCTAAGATTTGTCTGTTTCTTACAATAGACAACCTAACAGACGATGTGATGAAATGACATTTCCATGATTCATCTGCTACTTACGATGGACAAACTAGAAAATGAAGAAACTTTGTTTGATGAACAATTAGAAAGATACTTCTTCTGTCATAAGTATAGTTGAGTAATGGGCAAACCGAAATGTTGGTCTCCATTCAGCATTACTAACATCCTTTCTATATTGATGAAAGAATTAACCATTGCAGTAACACCTCGCCCATTGCTTATTAAGAATCTAGAAATCATCTTCTCCAAGGTCAGTGTTGCAGGCATTTCAGCAGACGAGGATTAAGCAGAAGTCAAAAAATTCAAATGTGCTAATCAAAACAGTCTTTTATCATTAATGGAGTTCACCTACCACTAACGACTGGAATTCAAAGTAGCTATAAATAAAGCATCGTCAGAGCAAGAGAAGGCAACCAAGTATCAAGAAAAATATTCAAACATCCTCTCGAGAGCATTTACTAATCTGAGCCAAATCTTCTGCAATTCTTCAAGGGTCAACAGCTTTGCATTCAAACCTTCTTTAACATTCTTTGAAGACTTCCAACCACCTTTTGAAAAGATCATTTACTTCTATATTTAATTTTCAAAACTCCCCTGTGCTTATTAAGAAATACTTATGCTTCAACTTCTAATATTTATTCTTTGTAAATTCCTTGAGCTAGTGGTTGAGACTAAACTCAAGAAGAGTCGTGACTGTCTGAGTGCAGATAAGAGCTATTTATTCATTCCCCCTAGAGCTAAAATCTAGAAAGGTATTGGGAGCACTGCGAACATGCCCCTTAGAGTTGGAATTTAAAAAAGTGTTGGGGGCACTATGTTTATGCCCCTTAGAATTGAAATCTAGAAGAGTGCTTGGAGAACTATTGTATTTTTGTTATTAGGAATAGTAGAACCCATGACACTAAGAGGAGAGTGTTCTTGGAAGAGTGGAGTAGAGTGTTTACTCAAAATACTCTAAAAATCTTTGTGTCTTATTTACTTATGCATTGGTCGATTGGGTGATTAAATTAATTATAGAGGGACGTTTAATCCTAAAGGGGTTGAGCAATTTTTAAGTACTCAATTTACCCCTCCCCTCTTGGTTTTTTGCCAAATCTTTGAGACCAACAAGTGGTATCCTAGTAGATTATATAAACACTTGTAGTGATCTAATAACAAACTCATCATCTTCTTTACAAATATTTGTCGAGGGGCAATCGTCTATTCGGCCACCCCTATTTAATGGAACCAACTTTGCTAACTGGAAGTTGAGGATGAAGCAAATCATTATAGCCAATGATATGGAGTCTTAGAAAGCCATTAAAGTTCGAATCACTCTTCCCATTACTAAAGTAGATGCACAGATTAAAGAAGAAGCTACCTCAAATTAAAATAATGCATAGGCTATAAATTTTTTATTTTGTGGACTGTCTTCATCTGAGTTTGATAGAGTATCCTCTTGCACTATTGCAAAAAGTATTTGGGATAAATTAGTATCTATATATGAAGGATCTGCATAAGTCAAAGGAACTAGAAGGAATATGTTGATAGGAGAACTAGAAATTTTTTAGATGAAAAGAAGGGGAAAGCATATCAGAAATATATGCTTATTTTTTTAAAGTTACTAATGCTTTGAAAGGTTTGGAAAAAGAAGTCACAAATTTTAAACAGGTTATGAAGATACTAAGGGCACTACCAGAATCCTGAGACTAGAAGATCACGGTGATAAAAGAAGCAAAGGATCTGAACATTCTTCTGGTGAATGATCTTTTCAGCTCACTAATGTCACATGAGCTAATTAAAAATAAAATGGAGGAGTCAACAAAGCCAAAGAAAAGTATTACTCTGAAAGTGATAAAGGAAAGTAGTAGTAACCTAACATCATAATCTGAAGATGATATAACTATGTTGGTCAGAAATTTTAGAAAGTTTGCAAGAAGTAGTAGAGGTAGCACCTCAAGGAGATAGCCTAAACAACAGAAGAAGATAACTGAATTAAGAAGGATCTCCCCACATGCTATAGATATTGAGGGATCAAAAACATGTATCTTGAGTATCTTAATGAAGAAAAAGTAAATATGAATGAGAAGGATGAAAGAAAAGAAAAGAAACACTTCAAGAAGTCTTCAAGAAACTAAGTTAGAGGAATGTATGTAATGATGAAGACTCATCAGGGACAAGTTCAAGTGATAAAGGTGACAATGAAGTTAGACACCTCACAAGACTATGCTATATGGCCCAGATGGAGGACTAATCAATAGATCCAATCACTATCAAAGAGTAATACACAACAGAGCTAGAGATAGAGGTAAACTCTTACTACTCTTATAGTTCTGACAGTTCAAGCTCAAATAACACTTGTGTCAAATGTAAAATGTTTGATGAATTATAACAATCATACAACTCTCTCTTCAATGAGTTTGAATCTCTTGGCCAAAAGCTCACTCAAAAGAAAAGACACTTTGATGCAACTGTCAAAGTAAATTCTATACTGGCAGAAAAAAAATCTATCTCTACAAAAGATGTTGAAAATCTAAAGAAAGAAATAGAGATATTAAATAGTATGTTAAGTAAACTCTCCAATCCAGGAGAATCTGTGGTCAAGTTCATGAGAATGACTAGTCAAATTAGCAAAAAGGGACTTGGTTGTGAATGGTCAGATGATGAAAACTCACATAAATTTGATGGTCCAAAGGAGCGAACCTCATAGAAGAAAGGAAAAACTATTTAAACATTAGAAGGTTCATGGGCTATCCCTGGGTAAAGAAACCAGTGGAATATAATACACCTAGCAAAGTTCCAAATACTTGCTATTTTTGCAACAAAATTGGATATAAATCGTATGATTGCTATACCAAAAAGATGCAAGCAAAATGTGCAAAGATGAGATAGAAACACAGGAATTATACACAAAATTTTTGCACACACAATTCTATTAACCCCTATTGACCCAATACTTGGGTACCAAAGAGGTAAGAGGAAAAACTTGCTTTGAATGTAGGTAAGTCTCAAAGATACGTCTAGCAATGCCTGGTTCATAGATAGTGGCTACTGGAGACATATGACTGGAAACAAGAAGTTGTTCAAAGAATTAAAGCTAATAAATGGAGGAATAGTTGCATTCGACAATAATGGCAAAGGCCTTATTAAAGGAATAGGTAAATTTTATGACTTATTCAATGCATGCATAAAGGATATATTATATGTGGAAGGACTTAAGCACAATTTGCTAAGTATCAATCAATTATGTGATAAGGGTCACAAAGTTGTGTTTGAATTATCTGCATGTAATGTGTTCAGTATAGACAATGATCTACTGTTCAGTGGAAAAAAAGGTATGAAAAAATTTATCTAATACAGCTAGATGATATTGTTGGAAAATGCTTAATTGCAGTCAAAGATGATCTATGGGTATGACATAAAAGGATGAGATATATTAACATGCCAAATATCAAATTCTCGAGAAAAAAGGATCTTGTGTGATCTACTCAAACTAAACTATGACAAAAATCAAATATGTAAATTTTGTCAATTGTCAAAACAGACTAAAGTATCTTTCCATTCTAAAAATGAGGTATCTACATATAAACCTCTAGAATTGTTACATATGGATCTACTTAGACCATTAGATGTTATCACCCTTGGAGGAAAAAGATACATATATGTGATAGTGGATGACTATTCTAGGTTTACATAGGTGAATTTTTTAACTAGCAAAGATAAAGCATTTTCAATATTTTATACATTTCAAAGTTAGTTCAAAATGAGAAATAAATATCAATTGTGTCTATTTGAAGTGATCATGTTAGTGAACTTGAGAACAAAAAATTTATTGACTTTTGTGATGAGAAAGGAATTCACTATAGTTTCTCATCTCCCAGAACTCCTCAACAAATGGAATTGTGGAAAGAAAAAATTAAACAATTCAGGAAATGACAAGGACCATGTTGAATGAAAGTAAATTGTCCAAAAGATTCTAGGGGAGAAGCAGTGAGTATAGCTTGCTATGTACTAAATAGGTTTACCATAAGAGCAATGTTAAAGAAAACCCCATATAAGCTTTAGAAAGGAAGGAAACCAAATATTTCATATTTTCATTCCTTTGGTTGCTCATTCTATGTATGAAACAATGAGAAAGATAACCTTGAAAAGTTTAATCCAAAAAGTGATGAAGCTATCTTTCTCGGTTACTCTTCTAATAGTAGAGCATTTAGAGTATACATTAAGAGAACAAAGATTGTAAAAGAGTCTATACAAGTTAAATTTAATGAAAAAAATGTAACCCTGAGAAAGAAGTGTGATAGTGATGCAGATGAAGCAACAACTAATATAAAGAAGCTCAAACTAAAGGATAAAAAAAATGGCATAAATTGTAAAGATAGACAAAGTTTAGAAAATGAAGAGGAGGTAAGTACAGGTAATGTTCCCTATCAACCTCATACTGATTTGAGATTTATTAGTGTTCATCCTTGAAAATAAATCATAGGTAATATCTACTATGGTATTAAAATAAGAAGATTAATGCAAAATTTCTATAGTCATTATACCTTCATTTCTATAATTGAACTAACTTGTATTGATTAAGCCTTAAATGATGAGAATTGGATCATTGCAATGTAATAAGAGTTTAACCAGTTTGAAAGAAACAAAGTATGATAATTAGTTCCAAAACCAAAGAACCTTGATATAATTGGAACTAAATGGGTATTCAGAAATAAATTGGATGAGAGTGGATTAGTTCTAAGAAATGAATATTCCCAAGAAGAGGGAATCAACTTTCAAGAATTATATGCCCTTGTAGCTATATTAGAAGCAATTAGAATACTACTTGCTTTTGCATCCTATAAGAACTTTAAGTTATTTCAAATGGATGTAAAGAGTGCATTTCTAAATGGATACTTAAGTAAGAAAGTATATGTAAAGCAACCCCCTACTTTTAAAAATGATGATCAACCCGATCATGTTTATAAGCTCACCAAAGCATTATATGGTTTGAGACAAGTTCTAAGGACTTTGTATGAAAGGCTAAGTAAATTCTTAAGTGATCATAAAGTCAAGAGAGGAAAAGTTAATACTACCTTATTTATCAAAAATATTGATAGTTCAAATTTATGTGGATGACATTATATTCGGAGCTACTAATGAGAATCTTTGTCTAGACTTTTCAAAAATCATGCAGGCTAAATTTAAAATGAGTATGATGGGAGAATTGAACTACTTTCTTGGATTGCAAATCAAGCAAAGAGATGATGGAAACTACATTCGCCAATCCAAATATACTAGAAAGATGTTGAAGAAGTTCAAAATGGAAGAAATTAAGGCAGCAAGTACTCTAATGAGTACATCAACAAGGCAGAACAAAGACAAAAAGGGTAAACTTGTAGATTAAAAATAATATCTAAATTTGATTGGATCTCTTCTTTACCTTACTGCATTTAGATTAGATATTCTCTTTAGTATATGCTCATATGCTAGATTTTAATCCAATCCTAGAGAGTCTCATCTTCCTACAGTGAAATAAATTTTTAAGTACTTATTTAACACACCAAATCTAGGACTCTTTTATCCCAAGGGAACTAGTTTTGAACTCATTAGATATTTAGCTACTAACTTTGGGGAATACAAAGTTGATAGAAGTGCTAGTGGAACTTGTCAATTTCTAGAAAATAGTCTCGTATCATGGTTCTCTAGGAAACAAACTAGTGTTGCTGTTCACTGAAAATTTAACCACAAGTATACAATGTCAAGTTTTATAGTTTAGTGGTAAGTGAGTGTCGTATCCATAGGATTGTGTATTTCAACCTTTCACTAGCTATCATTATAGATAATTCTAACTTTATTTGGATGACCGAAGATAGATAATTTTTAATTAACAACTAAAAAGAATAACTTTGAGTAGAATAAATCAATATATGAAAATCCCAGAGGATTGATTTCATTTATGTTTCATTCATGTAAATTTCAACTCAATTCTGATTTAGCAATGCATAAGTTAATAAATTAAAAATCCCAATTCACTTAACCCCCTCTGTTGAACATTTCATAGAACATAAAAGCTCTCCTGAGTCATCTATAGTTTTATGTTGTGATATTTAAATCCTATTTAGGGTTACCTCTTCTAAGTGTCAAACCCTAATTACACAATCATTTAATAGGTAGTAAATCGATTGAAAGCATTACACACCAAACATCATAAATAAACCAAATTGCATTGCCAAACAAGAAAGTCATTGATTACACCATGAACTCTACATAAAATCCATCTCTCCTAGAAAAATAGAGAGATTAGTTACTCATGATACAAAATAAATCAAGCAAATAAGATTCAAACATCATCATAGATTCAATTCTAAGATAAAAATCACAAATACAAGGAATGAAAATAATTAAAACCAAAATAAACCAATGTCTTCCCTCTTTTCAGCTTATTTTCACTTCTTGGTAATGATCTCGGACCTCTTAATCTCCAAGTTGATCTTCTTCTTCAAAGCTTCTTCAAAAACTTTCTAAAACTCCAAAGAACCTTAGCCCCCAAGTGCTCTCCAAAACCCTAACCCAAAAACTTCCAAAAAATTCTATAACTTTTGTTTAAAAACTAGCCAAAACAATAAGGTATGCAAATTTTCTGAAACCTAACTATCTTTGGCACCGATGGTGCTAGAATGGGTGCCGCCAGCACCATCTTATGGGACATCGATTGGTGTTTGTGAAGAATGGGCGCCAGTGGCTCCAGAATGCCGTCTACTTGAGATGTCTTCACTGTTTTGATCATATCTTTTTCATTTATTATCGGAATTGGATGATTCTTGTTGCGTTGATAGCTGACTTGAAGATCTTCAACTCTTATATTAATCACTCTTGCTGAATCCATCTCAATCAATGCCAGAAATAGCATCAAAGTACTACTTGTTCACATTCATCTTTTCTTCGACATGGTTTGTTAACTAAAAAAACAAATAAATCTATTAAATGTAATATTTCTTCAAATGTAGTCATAAATAAATAAAATATGCCAAATGAGGTTCCAAAACATGTGAATTTGGGTATTAAAACATGACATATTATGGACTCATCAATTACTCTTTCTATAGCAGAAGCTGAATATATAGAAGCTGGATGTTGTTGTGCTTAATTGTTGTGGATTAAACAACAACTTCTTGACTATGGATTAAGCTATAGAGACATACCCATCAAATGTGATAATACTAGTGTCATATGCTTGACAAAGAACCCTGTTCTACATTCAAGAAACAAGTATATAAAAATTAAGTATCACTTCATTGGAGATCATGTAGAAAAATATGATATATAGCTAGAATATGTGCCCAGAAATGCTCAACTTACTGATATCTTTACTAAACCACTACCCTTAGACACCTTTTGCAAATTAGAGGAGAATTAGGCATGACTAATGTGATCATTTGAGAGTGAAATTTTAATGATTCTATGTTTAAAATTGCAATGTTGAATATGCCTTCATGAGACTAGACTTCATCTATGATGAAGTCGATTACTTTTATACAGTGCTCTTGTAAGGCCTTGAAATTTTTAGGTATGTTGGGTTTCAATTTTTATAATTTGGTATGCAATATATGTGAATACACTTAAATTTTGGGAAAATTTATTATGCAAAGTCATGAAATCATGAGGATTACTATCATTAATATGTGAATGAGGAATGAAGTACATTAACTTATGTTAATTAAATGGAAACAAGTTGGAAAATTTGAATAAAAATGAGGTAGTGAAGTGTGTATACACACCTAGTGGAAATTTAAAATTTAATTAGAAAAATTATTAGAATCATGTGGAATATCATAGATGACATCTAAATTTTAATGGGAATGGTCCAAATATATTGAAGAAATGGAATAAAGATGATGGAAAAATTAGCAAATACATTGCATGTACACATAGTGAAATAAGCAGCTAGAGCACCATATAATTTTGCAAATAAAAGATAGCTTTTGGACATCCTCTCTCTCATTTCATGTATGCAGCTCTTGCTCCGCAACCTCCATGCATTACCACTTCTCCCAAATTATGAATTTTGGCTATGTTGATGAAGGAAATCATATGGAAGTTAATTCAAGTGTGATTTGCAGCTTACTTCATCAAGAATTCTCTTGATTCAAGTGCATAAGAGTTACTAAAATCCAAGGGACAATAGTTGTAGGTAGGACCCATCAAGAAAATAGAGGATTAAAGGTGAGAAGTTAACTAAAACAACCTCCTAATTATGTGTATATTATTATTTCATTGAAGTATAGCTGAATTTCTGATATTTGATTAAGATGAGATCAAGTTAGGGTTTGTAAAATCTATAAATGGATGATATGGGCTATAATTAAAGCATTTGATATATGATTAAAGTCGGTTAGGAATTGACAATTAAGTGTACAACTAGTTCCACATTAATATTTTTTTAATGAAGTTTAATGCAATTTTTCCCATTAATTAGACTGTAAATTTGGAAAGAGATTAAAGCATCATTAAGGGTGTAAATTGGAGTGTAATGGTTATGTAAATTGCTTAATTAATTAAGGTAAGTAGGTAGTTGTTTTATGTTGTTTTAAGTTCAATTTGATTTCTTAGAATGATTACAATTTGGGCACTTGTAATCTAAAATTTTTGCATATGAGTTACATGAGTTTAAAGATGCATTATCTACACTATGCAACCATAATTAATGTATTGTATTAGCATGAATTAAATTGTATTGAAAATAATATGAAAAATCAGATGGAATTCGGATGAACAGTGCACTGAAAGAATGCTTTACCAAGTACCCCTTTTGAGGTTGATTAAAAACTAATTTAATGATGTTATTTTGAAAAAATAAAAATATGTGGTTAAAATAGATATAACATGAACAAATTCTGCCATTTGACCCCTCAAGAAAATTTGAACATTAAATATTCTAAAAATGAGATGCTGATAGCATCCCACGCTTTTGAATTTTTACTTTATTTTTAATCTTCTCATTTTAACTTATTTTAAGCTAAAACTTTTACACAAATTATATTATATTATGGTGGATTAACAAAAATATTTTGAGTGGCAATAATGATGTGGTATTTTGTCTAAAATTTTTATCTATATTTTCATATTTTATTTTTTTGACTACTTAATTTACATTATTTTTACTTAAAATTTGGATTGAATATTTTTCATATTATTGGGAATCTCAAAAATTTTTTTAGGTCAATCGGAGATTTATAAACTAGGAAATAATAATTTTATTTTAGAAATTCTGTATATGTACTTTCTAGCCCCGAGAGTGCCGATAAATTCTAGTTTTGGTGCCTGATTGGCGCGGAGCCTAGTGTGGCTCATATATGTATTTTATGATTGCCATGGGGCCAACCTGTGTTTCTCATGTGGCTAGGAGTGGCTTGGTTGGTCAGTGGGCAATTGTGTGGGCAGCTGGCTCGACCGGGCATTGCTATTGGCTTGGATAGCCTGATTACTATGATTTGCCTGAGTAGCTTGAGTAGGTATGTTTATGGAGAACTGGTACTCTTATGAGGCGATGGGGTCGGGGTGCTACTGGATACAGCAGTATGACTATGTGGGCCTAAGAGGCTTTTAGCCGGGAGTGCCACAATGGACCTAATGCGTTGAAGAATGAAAGGGTAGTGTTCTAATTTATGTGTCTCTCGGGGACAAGTGTGTGGATAGTTGAGGAGTGTGTGGATGGTTATAGAGTGTGTGGATGATGGTGGAGCAGTGTACTGGTGTAGGAGGTAGCCATGGATTGACAGATAAAAGGGGCAGTATGATGTATCAGTATTCGAGCTGGTATTGACCAGTTAACTATGTATACAATATCATTATGAGTATGTATATAAAATAATTAATAAAATATTAACATTAAAATCTTAATGAACCTAGTCATTGACTGATTATGATATCCTACATATGGCATGACATGTTTTGCCTATTTGAATCATTGTTTAATGCTCTATTTGCTATTATTTATTACATTATTTAAGGCCTTGAAAATTTCAGATATGTGAATTTTAATTTTTGTTAATTTTTGCCAGTTCGACAAGGAGAATATTGGAGTATAATTAAATTGTTGAAAAATTTGTCATGAAAAATTAATGGAATTGAGTAGATCAGTAATGTAAAAATGATGATGGGGTTGGGAATGTATCAAAGTGTGTTAAATAAGTGATTTAAGAGAGAAGAAAATGAATTTAAATGGGTGGAGCATAGAATGTGTATATATTGAAAAATATTAAATTTTATTATGAAAATCGGTGGATTATCATTATTAATATAAGAATGAGGAAGGAAACATATTAATTATCCTAAATAGGTGGAATCAAGTTGGGAAAATTAGATAAAATGAGGTGGTGGAGTGTATGTACATGCCTTACAAAATTTTGAAATATAATTGGAAAAATTATTGAAACTATGGGAAATATTATCATTCACATGTGAATTGTAATGGGAATGGTCTAAATATAGTAAAGGTGGAAAAAATTTGGAATGCATGTGCACTCATGTAGATGGATAACTAGACTATCTTAACTTTTGTAAATAAAAGATGGCCAAAGGCCATCTTCCTTAGCATTTTCACGCAAGCAACCTTGCTGCCTAATGTTCCATGCATTTCCATCTTCCAAACTTGATCAAAATGAACCCTTTTATTTAGGAATATCATATGGAAATCACAACTTGAGTTGATTATAGCCCATTACACTAGAAATTTACTGGATTCAAGTGTGTCCAAGCTGCCAACAATCAAGGGATAATAATAGTAGGTGGGACCCATGAAGAAAACAACAGATTAAAGGTAAGTAATTCATCAATACAGCTCCCTAATTATGTATAGGTGATTGTTTAATTGAAGTATGGGTGAAATTTTGATGAATGATATGGATGAGATTAGGCTAGGGTTTTGTAGAAATTTTTGATGAATGATATGAGCAATAATTGTTGTAATTAATGATTAATTATTACTTTAATTAACTTAGGACATAATTTAATGTAGATGGAATTTAAATTTAGCAATTAGATGATGATAACTATTGGATAAAACCAAGTTGTCCAATAATTATTTATGAAATTCCATTAAGAGGATGCTATGTAATTAAGCCCTAATCACTAAAGATTAAGCCTTGCTTAATCTATGTATTAATAAGGCATTGAAATAATTTCAAATAGATAAAATTAAGGATGGCAGTTAGGTACAAACTGTGTTATCTTACTAGACTAACAGGCTGATTTAGCTAACTTTAGGCAAGTTTAAATCATATTTAAGAGACATTTTAAAATAATTTTTTGATTGGGGATTGAAGAGGGATATGTGGGATTTTTAAAATGTCCAAGATCATGTAAATTGGACATCAGGTTCAAGAGCTATGATGCCACGAAATGGGCCACACGTGAATAGGATATTAAATTAAGGCTTAACAAGTATCCCTTTTGACTTTGATTAAAACATAATTAAATGATGTGACTTTCCAAAAATAAAAAGATGTGCTTGTTTTTTATAAGTTAGAATAGAAATCTGCAAATTTTTGTGGAAAATTTAAACATTAATAGGTCCGAAAAAATCAGGGAAGTAAATACCCAAAAAATTCGCCCGCTGCCCATTTTACTGATTTTTGTTGATTTTCGTATCTTATTTTTTGTTCCATCAAATAAAGTCATTTTGACCTAAAATTTTTACAGAAATCATATTATGTCAATTTTCATCTACGAAAAAATGTTAGATTAAAATGAACAGTAAAATTTTGTACATAATTTTTATTTTATATTTTTATATTTTATTTTTAATTTGCTCAATTTAAATTATTTATATCTGATTTTTTGGTCATACAATTTTCATACTACATGGAACTTACAAAAAAATGTTAAGATCAAAATTAGATGGATAAATTATAAAACAAAGAATTTTATTTTAGAATTTTTGTATATATTTTTGGTTTTTGGTGCCTGGTTAGCACGGAGCCCTGTTTGGCTCATATATTCATTTATGATGGCCATGACACTAATATGTATCCACCATGTGGCGAGGAGTGGCCTGGTTAGCCAAGAGGCAGTTGTTTGGGCAGCCGACATGGCCGGGGGCTGCTATCGGCCTAGATAGCCTATGTTCTTTGATTTGACCTGAGTAATTGATGTAAGCGTGTTTAGTGGTCAACTAATACTTTTATGAGACTTGTGAGGGCGGGGTACCACTATATACAATATATTGCTGTGTGGGCTTAGCAGGCATTTAGCTGGGATGGACTCAACGCACTGTAGAGTAAAAGGGTACTGTTTTGGATTTGGTGTGCCTCATAGGGTGGAGTAGGTGGATAATGGTAGTGCAAAATGAAATTATGTAAAATGAAATGAGAGCATTAGGTTGAAAAATATGATTATTATGCTTTATTATATTAATAAAAATTATTTATGTGTATGTATGTGTAAATAAGATATAGGATTCATGTGATATGTGTAGGATTTTCTGGCATGGGGGTAACAAGTCAAGTTTGAAGAGATGTGGATTATGAAGCAAAATATTTTGAGGTAAGTAGGCTATGCATATTTGCCTGTATTATTGGGTGGGGATAGTGATTATCTCCTTAGTAATTTGATAATGTGCTTATATGTGAATATATGGATTGATAGTTATGTATGTGACTTATATGGGATTGTAAATATCCCATTTCTTATTGCATGCAATGTGAATATGTATGAGAATTGAGATTAGTAAAAATCCCTA